>WEIT01018316.1:9914-33843 GCA_013389985.1 Dryoscopus gambensis
TTTAAGCAGCAAAATGCATAGACAAAAAAAAAAAGACAGTTCAATATGATCTCAAAACTGTGTTCTACGAATTCATCCTACTTTTAGCTAGAGGGCAGTTGTAACCCAACCTATTTACTTGCTTAATTTGAGCAAGACAAGAAGTAGGGGCCATTCTAATAGGTGAGACAAGCACTCTGCATATTGGGTGGCTGATGTGAAAGTGACAGATGAGAATATCACCAGTCCATCACAGACTGACAAGACATCCTTGAGGTAAAACCAGAACTTCCAAGTATATGATTAGAACAAAGAATTATAGCAAATTTTCTTACATTCTATGAATGTTAAATTTTCTGTCACAGAAGATTCCTGGAGCTTAGTAAATAGCTTTGCTTACTTTCAGAATTTTTTAGTTGGGAGAAATTCTGGATAACAATTAGAACTGAAAGCTAGTTCATCCATCTCTCTCTGTAAAACACACAATCCTGATTCACCTATTGAAGCCACATGTAAAGTGGATTTATGGAAATCCTTGAAGAAGAGTCTGTCAGCACTTCACAGCATTGAAGTCGTAAGGGGGTTTCCATATTTTTTTCATTGTAGGCTGAAAAAAAAATTCTCTTCAGTCCCCTAAAATCATAAACCTCCTACACTCCAGTCAGCATTCACAAGCAGAGGTTTCCTGCACGTAGAATCATCAGCCATTGATCCAAGTTCCTCAGAGAGACCAGATGATCTCCAGCATTCAAAATAGTCTCCTCTTCCTCCCATGGCAGCTTTTCCCTGTAGTTCTCCACTCCAGAGTAGAGCCCATTTGAGCAAAAGTAAGCAGCCCAAATCCAAATCACTGTATTATTACTACCACCAAAAAAAAAAAAATCGCTAACTCCATCTCTGTTCAAGAGCTAGTCAAAGAGACATACAACTGAACAAAATTTCCAAGGCTCAGGAGATACTGGTTATCTAAAAAAAAATTTTAAAGAGTCTTTCTAAAGTTTTCAATGTCTTTATGAACAAGTTACACCTAAATTTGTCTAAATAACAATGCACTGGAGCAAAGGCAGTGATTTCTTAAGTTACCCCTGTCCAGAAAAAACAGGCTGTTGAACATATGGTTCATTTTCAACACAGATGGAATTAAGCATGTGCTTCAGTTCTTTTCTGAGTCAGAAGTAAAAATTGAATACCATAACTATGTAATACTTTGCCATGTTATAGCAGAATCTACTAAAATGTTGCTATCATATTCTTTCATATGATTTCAATATCCTGCTTGAGCAGAGGGGTTTGGATTAGATGACCTCCAGAGGTCCCTTCCAACCTCAGCCATTCTGTGATGCTGTGAACACTGTAGAGATGAAAGCATGTAAGTTATATACTTACCCATAGTGTAAGGAATGTCACTGTTTATGTAAATATTAAAAAAAATACTAAGAGGCAAATGTGTCATTTGGATCATTCATTTTTCTTTATTGAGCTTTGATGAAAAACAGTCCATTTGAAACATTTCCAGCAACCATTTCAATTCCAAATGCTCAATACAAAAACTTGGTATCAGAGTTCAAACATATAAAGTTACATCTCATTATAATTTAATATTTAACAGCACTAATCATTTCTGATTTTTCATAATTAAGTTTACAAAAATAATGTTACATTTATAAAATAAATCAGCTTTTCCCAATAAATTACAGTGGTGTTCTTATTCAAAAATGTAATGTATCATACAAAATAGACACAGCTTTTTGTCAGATAAAATACTAAAGTATATTTTTCCTCCAGTATGTTTTGGCAGTGTGTGAAAACATTTTATTGTACTCTTGATATCTAAAGTTCACTGTGAAAAATAAACTAAGTTATGCACATCCCTTATATAAGGCAAGAGTGGCCAACTTGGGGACTAATCTTTATTCCTGTTTAAATGTTATTAGTCAGACCAATACTGCCATGTTTACATTTATGCAACTGACTTCATTTATCTGACCCAGTAAATTCATGCAGATCCACTTCGAGTCCAACACTATTCTATGACAAGTATACAAAAGTGAGCCTAATCAGTAAACTTTTGGGCTGCTCAGTATCTCTCACACTTGTTTTACCTTTGTGTATCACTGTACAGCATTGGTGGCCAACTTGTAAAAATAGCACAGTCCGGATACCCTTAAAGTTAATGGCAGAACTTCAGTAACTTATTCTGTCATAAAAACTCATACTAAAGGGAACTTGTAAAAAGAGAAATGCATTAATAAAAAACAAACAGTAAACAGCAAAAAGAAAAACAATCTAAAAAGCAAAAGGCAAACATTAATAGCTACTGTACACAAACTTTACAAAAGCAACTACTTTAAAATAACAAAGAAACACAGTGTCTACCTGGTCATAGGTGCATTCTCATTTAAGCCTTTTGAATGTTCAGGTCAGCTCAGCATGTATTGTGTTGCATTTCCTGCTTACTGTGTTGCATTTCCTGCCTACGAAAATGTATTTGAAGAATCATTCCAGATTGTTTGAGCAACTTTTACAAGCCAAAGGAGTAACTGCACCATCTCTGGATGCTGTGATTAATGAAGGTGTGTGGTTCAGGATGATCAACATCTCACCTTGAAGAATTTCTGACTCCACTGTGTTTTCTCTTTGCAATAGTTCAGCAAACTGAAATATTTTATTATCTCTTTTCTATCTGTTTCTCTCTTACATATCTTCTGATAAGAAAGTCTACTTTAAAGTACTAAGGAAAAATCATTGCTGTCTGGAATAAATAAAATGTGCAAAGTGGTGATTTTCTTATGATGTTAGTATTGTATGAACAATCTATCACTTCATATATCATAAAAGATTACTTTCACAAATTGTAACTGAGTAGTATAAATGCCCCAAGTGAGCACGTGTCACAAGGTCCACTTTGTGCAAATTCACAGAGGATCCAAATCCAGATGGGTTCTTATGGACTCCAGACACAAAACTTAGTCAATGTTGGATCCCCCAGACTGGGAGGGGAGGAAGAGGTGGAGAAAGGGGTTCATCACAGAAAACCAAGTCATCCCATGCTTCTGAAAACTCTTAAAAATTGAGAGGATGAGTATTTGGTGTACTGTCTTCTGGCTGTCTTCTGGCTTGAAATACCATGGCTCAAACCAGGAACACCTGGAGTTGAACTCAGGCACATTTGTCACTGCAATTAGTAAGTCATACCTCTCCGAACACAGAGCTACTGTATTAATTACAACTTCTTTGTAGGTGAGTATTAGTGATAGCTAAAATATGCATTTACCAGCCAGTTAGAAAAATAAACACAGCGTGTTTATTTACTAGTTTACTTACACTAGTAAACCAAACATCACAAAGTATACTCCAGCCCTGTGGTCAAATGGCATGGTCCTAGTTAGCCCTCATTGCAGTCGTGAGGGCAAGAGGAGGGGCAGGCACTGATCTCTTCTCTGTGGTCACCAGTGACAAGAACCAAGGGCGCGGCCTGAAGTTGTGTCAGGAGATGTTTAGGCTGGATATTAGGAAAAGGTTCTTCACCTGGAGGATGCTTGGGCACTGGAACAGGCTCTCCAGGGAAGTGGTCACAGAAAAGCCTGACAGAGTTCAAGAAGCATTTGGAAAACCCTTTCAGGCACATGGTGTGACTCTTGGAGATGGTGCTGTGCAAGGCCAGGAGCTGGACTTGATGGTCCTTGTGGGCCCCTTCCAACTCAGGATATCCTATGATTCTGTGATACTCTCTGTACCCCTAAAGAGAGGGACTGTATCCAAAGAACCTGGTGAAAAGTTTCCCTAGACTGGCCTAATTCCCAAAGTGTGCCCAGAAATTTTTTGATAAAGTACTAGTTAGTGCCAGCCAAAAAGCCTACCAGTCCTTGTTCTAACTATTTATCAATATAAATGCTTCAGCACTGGCCAATTGACTATATATATAGACCTTACTGTATATATAGATTTTAAGAAGTCCTCAAGCATATTCACCCAGGCAGGCCTTCGGCTTCACACAAACAGTTAAGCAGGGAGGATTCAATGCTTTTGTTAGAATTTTACTTGAAAGAGATGGTCCTTTCAAATTAGGATTTTTTAAAATAGTTGGGTTTTTCTTTCCATTAAGTACGTTTTCCTTTTTTTTTTCAATTCATGTGCTTTTTTGGTAGCCTACTGTTCTACTATTAGTGGAATCTTGGCTTTTGCCTGATTAACCCATTTTTTCATGTCTACAGTTCACAGCTAAACGAGCACTAACCAGTTCCATTACAATGAAAATTATATACACATCTAAAACAATAATATTAAGACCACAACTAAAACAGGAAATAAAAACATGAATCCGTGCAGTTATAAGATCTAAAAATAATATCAACCTCTGTACATATGTGTCAGACTGCAGCGTCCATAGTTACAGTTGTATGCAGCAGTCAGAACAGCATTACTTTCCAAATCATGAGGTGTTTTAAGGAACACCCACAGTAGTGGCTGCTGAGGGAATAATTTCCTTTATCAACCTGAGATTTAAATGTGCAAGTGTTCTACCAATCTATCTAGTGCATGAAAAGGAAGGGAAGGAAGAATGGAAGGAAGGAAGAAAGGAAGGAAGGAAGGAAGGAAGGAAGGAAGGATAAGACAGAGAAAAAAATATTATCACAGTGGTTTTTGTTTCAAAATAGATTGCTGTGCAATGACTGAAGCCTGATTTGCAGACATTTTGTATTCTTGCCCAGAGCCTTGTGGAGGGGAAGGTAATGGAGTTTCTGGAGTTGCTGAAAAAGAACATAAAAAGAATTACATATTTTTATAGATTGGTCTACTCTGCATATACATACTACTGCACTGAAAGGGAATCCTGTTGCATTTGACATGCTAGGGAAACAGGATATTTTAATTATCAGAATTTTTAGTTTATTAAAGATTGTGCATGTAAAAACAATAATATATCAGAATGGTGATGAATTTTTAAAATTAAATTAAATTCAAGTCAAAGTCTCTTACTTAACACCATTTATATACATACATTTTTAATGCACAATTATTTTAATTTAAGAATGATGATGAAATAGCTCTATGAACACTGACAGGCCACCATTCTAATTAATATTTTAAAATGAAATGTTATGACAGAAGGCTAACTTGCAATTACTTACGTATCTGTTCTGTGTGTACAGGAGCAGACATTGAACTTATGAGGACAGTTTGGCCAGTTAATGGATCTTGGGCTAAGTGAGGATGCATTGGATGATGCAGATGACTGGCATCATTAGAGGTACCTGCAAAAATAACATGAGCATATATCAATTCAAAAGAGCATGTTGTTGCCAGTGACTTATACTTCAGTAATTACATTTCCACAGAGTAAATATTTTGATTGGCAATTTGAATAATTGCCTCTGGGTATTCATTAAACAATTTAACCAGACTTCAAGCATATTAAGAACGGTGTTTATTTTCACTGTTTTGACTGCAATAACAGTGCGTTTCATGAAATATTTGTAAGGATTCTTTCATCTGCCTAGGGAATTGTGAGACAACCCAGCAGTTAGTGAGAAATACATAGCACAATCTGTCATTGTAGGACTAACAAGATGAACTGCCAAGACAAGAAGACTTTAGCTAGCAATTACACAACCCAAAGCTCAGACAGTGAGTCAAAGTGGTAGCTTAGATCAGGATTCCCTCAACATCCCAATATGCTAAATTCAACATAATACAAGATGGTAAATTTAACAAATTGTTAGCTTACCTCCCAGTAACATTTCCTGAAGCAAACTGTCAATTTTAACAATTCCAAACAGTTTAACCAATTGTATCTGCTCAATCATTTGCCAAGTGATACTTTGGAGTGTAGGCAGTAGAAGAAGAAGTTCTCCAAATCTTCCTCTGGAGTCGTACTGACGGTCATTAATATAATCCTCTAAACTGACTTGGACTTGGAATCGCATATTCTTAATCTTCAATGGATTACTCAAGCCTTTTGCATCTTAAAAAATTACAAAAACTGAAAGTCAAGGCATATCATGATTTAGGAGGAGCATCTTACTGTTTTTCATTTTATTCTTTTCCATTCAGCTAGATAACACGAACAGATGCTACATTAACAAAAATTACTTTCAATACAATCACATGTAAAATAATTAAGATACATTTTCATAAAAATACCTGGATCAAAAAACACTATTGCTTTCAAGCAAGCATATTCGTTGTCATCGATTTGAATTTCCTGGAAGGGACGAACTAATTCATCCAGAATCCGATTTGCCACTCGGCAGATCTCTACTTCGGTGCTGTTGCGATGAATTATGTAATTGTTGCCTTAGAGAGAAATAATACCACCATGTGAATTGATAGAAACATTTTGATGTAATCTATTAGTTGAAGCCAATTTTTGAAAGTACATTTCATATTGCTTAATCAAGTTAATAATTTTTTTAAGTAATAAGTCTCCCTCGCATCACACACAACTTTTCTTTGCAAACAGAGTATATGTGCAATTTATACCTGTCACCCTGTAAATAATCTGTACATAAAAGTATGCCAATATGTCCAGTTACTGATTAGTCCACAGTACCAAGGTTTGTATTTGAATGTACAATATAAAGGAAGTAGACCTTTATGTTTAAATAACAGATAAAGATACTAACGAATTTATCTTAAAATGCCTTCTTCCCTGATTAAAATAATATATCCCAAGCTGAATGACAAGAATTTGTCAATAGACAAGAGGAGACATTGGAAATGCTTCTTTTTCTAATGGATGTTTCTGTTGCTCCTAATAAAATTAGCATCATAAAATTTTCAGTCAAGAATTAATTTTACCTGGCGTTTTTTGTTTTTGGGGTTTTTTTTTAATATCCATTTTGGAGGTCTCCACTACAGCATCTTAATTCACTTTCTGGAGAACAATAGGAATATCATGGAGCTTTCAGAAGCCACCACGCAGTTTTTGAAAGAAAAACTGGTAATTATATCACAAGAGATCCATGTCAAAATGACTCATAAACTTTACAGATACCTGCCTCCAAGTATCAAAAACAAGCCTTGAAGCCTCAAATTATTTCTTCTCTTGATATATATGCTGATGCTGGTGATACTAAATATAGTTTTCTTACTATTATTTTATCATTATTTTTCTTATTATCTAATTGCTAATCACAATAAAACTAAAATTTTTTGTTTTGTTTTGTTTCTGTTAATTTTGTTAGTGAAACTGTATCTAGGGAAATAACTATCTTAAGAAAGCCATTTGTATAGCTTTTATCTTGAAAGGATTGCTGGTGAGAGAAATACCTCCAGACCAAGCCCTTCTTGTACTTTTAATGTTTTAATGTGTGTAAAAATAAATTCAAGATGATTTAGAGCTATGAAAAGGCAGGCCCAAAGAGGAAGGAGAATAAGTAGTAGAAAATGTCCTTGTACCATGCCACCAGTGAAGAGACAAGTCTGAGTCCATATTCCATATAGTCTTGCTTCACATCAAAAATCCTGTCCCAGAGGACCTACAGACTTCCTCATGAAGTAGCCCCAATGCTGACCATGTCTAATGAGGCTCTTTTCGGCAGAGTACACTTCAGAGTGGCAGAGTACTGTGTCAAACAAGGCTAACAAATGCCTCATCACATCACTCTCCATATGGGCACACATCTCATCTTGCAACTGGGCCTCTCCGTTGCATGAACTAGAAGACACAGTTGTTGTCATGTGACAACATCCTCTTACCTGACAGCCATGTTCCCTTTATATAACCCAGCACAGGACCAAGAATACACTACTGCAGGCGTGCCTCAG
The DNA here is from genome assembly GCA_013389985.1 of Dryoscopus gambensis. Classification (NCBI taxonomy): domain Eukaryota; kingdom Metazoa; phylum Chordata; class Aves; order Passeriformes; family Malaconotidae; genus Dryoscopus; species Dryoscopus gambensis. Next base: position 17,664 of record WEIT01018316.1, read on the forward strand.
CACTGTGTGGTGGATGCACCCATCTGTCACACGGCAGGGACAGCAGGAATGATGTTTACATGGTGGCCCTGTGGCAACTGTTGAGGCAGCTGTGAGAGGGCTCTTGGGAAAGTGAGTTGCAGGGAACAGGCTATCTAATATTTTAGCCAGTAGCGTCAGAAGGACTCCTAAAAAAGCTCCACATAAATGGTTTTCATGAAGACTGGAAGTAGTACATGTGCAACTGGCTAGATGCTCCTTTCCTAAGCAAAGGGGATTTTATGCTCTTTTTGTGGTGGTGTTGTTTTGTTCCATTTTTTAATGGGACAAAGGTGCAGAAAGGACAGTAACGTAAGGAGGCAATTTCCAGGAACTCCCTTAAACTGTGGTTTCTGGTATCCAGTAGACCTTTAGCTGTATTAACTCACATGAAAACATCCACCAGCTTTTGCTAGAACAAGCACGTGACATTATGTCATTAATAGCTATTTAGCATTCACAGAATGCATTGCTTTAATTGTCCCAGAACAGTTGTCCCACTTAAGTGATTACATCGTTGCTAATGTACTATAACATCATCAGCAGCAAGTAAAACAAAACCAATATTTACCTAAAAGTAAAATGTCCTTATATGCCATAGATCGTTTTGCTGCTCCAAGCAACAGGTGCTCCCCAGCATGTGCTCTTAGCAGGGCAACCTCACAAAAAAACAGCAGACGCATTAGATGATAAAGCAGTAAGTTTCAATAAGAGCAAAAGAAAAGAGGATACATATTACTGTGCGTTAGGTACATGTTTAAGACTGTTAAGATTCCAATGTAAAATGTCAAGTGACTGTAAAAATCTTCACATGATAGAAACAGCACTCTCTAATTAAATTGTCACCCTCTGTCACTTCTAGCATTTTGTCTAGATTTTAAACATCAGGCTCTGCAAAATATTTCTCAATAAATAAACAACCTGCATTTATTTCCTAGTGCATATTCCCTTGACAAAGTTTTCTCCGGCTTTTTAAGTTGACACTAAAGAGTCCAGTGGGCTGGAATGAACTGCTACATTTGGTAGATTGTTACATTTGGAATGAACTGCTACATACAATTTGGTTCTATGAGTGCTTCATTTTTCTCTTGAACCAAAAATTTATGTGGCACTTAAAGGAGCTTTCTCCCAACAAAGCCAGATATGCTAAAAGAGACGCTATTGTCCACAAAGAGGAATCCAAATTTGTACTGGGAAGGCACTTGTGTTTATTAATTTACTCTTTGTCACCTATTTACTTTCCTCTGGTTTTAATGTCTGCTTGAAATTTCAGCAACAGCCTTTATTTCCTCAAGGAACTCATCTCTTGCCAAGTCATTCTAATCCAAGCCAATCACTTTAGAGGAGATATAAAGGTACACAGCACCTGGGTAATACTTATCTTTAAAGACTTATCAGGTTTGGTTCTCAGTAGAGTTACCTTAGCTGCTCTGGCCTCCCCTATGGTTTGTAAATCAGGCTGACCTCTAGATCAGGAATAATTTTTTTCATAACCAGATGGCTTATTTTATAACTGAATGCACAATGCTCCTTAGAAACTGGCTATTACATATGAAGAAGTGGCATTTGTTTTATCTCTCAACATCTTTGTCCCTACTTTTCTAAGGTACTTAAGGTTTCAGAGAATTTCCCAATACGTACTCTTCAAGCACAGCAGGAGTGTTTTCAGCCTATCATTCTAAGATATTTTATTTTTTTAAATGCAGACAAGAATATTTTAAGGACATTTGATACATTCTCTTTTCCTTCATGTCATCTTAACAATAAAAGCAGCAATATTTTTTTGCCCTTGTTTAGCCAGTGCATTTAAAATTCTCTTTCACATGAGCAGAGTTTTAATTTATTTGAGTTTGTTGAGCTTGTGCACATATGTGCTTTGTGGGTCTGCAAAGACATGATTCAACTCCTGTTTTGGGGGATCTCCTGTGGCCTGAAACACAATATTCCTGAGAAAGGATGTAAGAGGGAATGACTCAGTTCAAAACCAAGGATGATCTTAACACTTGCAGGATTTTGTTAAAAACGGAGGCAGAAGAAACAAAAAGAAGGATTTGCACAATTCCAGTTCATAGAGTGATCTTCAAGATGAATCAGATTTTGGTGTGGAATCAAGAGATTCAAAGCAATGAATTAACCTCCTGCTGAGGCTGCTTGTCAGAGAACTGCTCATGACAATGTGGAGATACTTGTTCTGGGTTTGCCAGCACAACCTACTCTGAAAGCCAGTGATATATCAGGATATATTACAGATGTGATGATAGATCAGACCTCTGTCATAAAAACCCTTATGAATTTTCAAGATTTGATGGTTTTTTCCTTCCCGTTTATTATATACAATATAATTTTAGTACATTGGATTGTATGAAAGATTATTTGCTATGGATTGATATCAGTATGTTTGGAATTTGTTTGAGGTTCTAATCGGTTTTGGTTTTTGCAAGTAGAGAAGACCTGCTTCAAATTAAATAACATGCTGTCTTAAACCATATTATAATGAAAGGTGAACATGAAATAAATACTTTTTAAGGTCAGAAAAAAGTTCCGCTTCCAAAAGACTACGGAAAGAACAAAACACTTAAAGACAGTCTGCTGTGCTGCTTCTTTTTGTTAATGTCTTTTTGGTGGTTGGTGGTGGTGGTATTTCAAAATATAAAAAAAAAATTAAGAGGGTGGGTCTAGTACCCCGCTCTATTTGTTCAGACAAAAAGGAATGAGTGCTTCATCATGACATTTAAATATCACAGGAGTAACAGAGCATTAATGAGAGTTTTCTCTTTGTTTTCCTCTTATACCTGGTCATCGAGGGGTAGTTCACAGAAGCCTGGAATATATTTAGCCCATTCCACCAGGACCAAAAGTTGTTGCTTCATAGATTCACAGACATCACTAACACCAGCAATTTTCTTAACATTTATATCAGTGCTAGCACCAGGACTGGAGATTGAGATCTGGCCATAACGTGAGAAAAAATGAACAATGTTAAATTTCATATCATTTTATTTTCACTGGTTAACAGCATATTTAAGAAAAAATCACAGCAGTAATCATAGATACTCTTGAGAAATTCCTTGACTGTATGGACCATTACCCTGCACATAAATTATAAATTTTTATTTCTTATTATTGCCAGTGTGCATTGCAGGATGCTAAAACTTTAATTAATCATATCATGATACAATATCTTCTCATTCCAAAATACTATTTTTAAACACACTAAAGCTCTTTTCATTTGTAGAAGGGAGGTGGTTTGGGATTTTTTTTCCTTTAAAATGGTTGACATTTACTTCATTTCAGAAAAAAAAAAGAGAGCTCATAATGGCATGCAGTAATATTAAGGAACAGAGATATTAAGAGAAAGAGAGTGATAAAGGGGTAGCATGTTCTTCTAGTGAAAAGATAAGTATCATTAACTTTAGAAGGTAAAACAGGGGGGTTTTAGTGCCTGGAGGAGAATGGTTTGTAATGATGAAGCAGTGGTATAGGCAGAGACCTGAGACGTTTCAGAGGAAATGTAAGGGATATGAGTGTGCATTAGACCACCTGCAGTGAACAGTGTTCTGTGAAATGGCAAGAGAACAATATCTTTCTGGGCCTGAAGCTGGGGCACTTCTACTGAGCCAAATCCTGAAATTCTTAATGACTTTTCAAGGAATAAAACCAGGCTTTCTCTTAAGCCAGTCAGGAAAGCCAACTTAAGATAAAGCCAAACCTTAAAAGGTAAGGTCAGTTTATAGCTGCTATCATACTAGGGAAGCAAAAGAAAAGGTAAGGTGAAAAGGGGGAAAAAAAGAAAAAAGGAAACAAAATGCAAAAGAGGGAAGAAAAAAAAGAATAATAGAAAAAGGAAAAGGAAAAAGAAAAGGAAAAAGAAAAAGAAAAAGAAAAAGAAAAAGAAAAAGAAAAAGGAAAAGGAAAAGTAAAAGGAAAAGGAAAAGAAAAAGAAAAAGAAAAAGAAAAAGGAAAAGGAAAAGAAAAAGAAAAAGAAAAAGAAAAAGAAAAAGAAAAAGAAAAAGAAAAAGAAAAAGAACAAGAAAAAGAAAAAGAACAAGAACAAGAAAAAGATACTGTACAAGGCCTATGAAACTGACTTTCCCTTTATGTTTTATTGCCAAAAGCATACTCGGGAAGTTATGTAGTGTGATTATCTTCCTCAGGAAAAGAAATTATTGTTTGGTCTTCCAATACTACATTCCTACACTTTTCAGCATAGTGGAAGCTATTTAGGTTGACTCCTACCTGTTCCTCTTCATTCATATACCCATGTTAAATCCCATAGTGGGATCTCTGGTGAAATCCCTTATCTTTGGGTAGTCCGAAGGAGTTGCACTCCTGAAATAAAGCTCTGTGCTTCCTACATAATTCACTAGTGTAAAACACTGAAAACAGCTATTAATGATAGATAGATAACTAGATTAATGATAGATAGCTACTAATGATAGATATTAATGTCAGTTAACCAGCTGAACATTAGTTCTCAGGGAAATACAGCAGCTAGGCAGGTGAAAAATTCCTGACCCATAATTCAAAGGCTATCATGTAGGAAAAAGGTTAGAGGTATTGTCTCTTTGTAGACGGAAAATGTGTGAAATCCATGCTATAATCATGAATCCATTTCTGGCATCTCCTCTACAAAAAAAGAGGTTGAAAATACTGAATATCATTCAAGTGAGAGCTGCCAGAGTGATTTGGTCTAGAAAACCTTCAGTACAGAAAGAGAGTAAAGAAATTCAATAAATTTCATTTTTTCCAGAAGAGTAAAAGGGGTCTTGATCGTGATTCGAAGGTTCAAAGAAGAGATTTCTGATTGCAGGTTGCACTCTGATCTACCTAGAAATTATCCTAAACATGCATCAACTAGATAATACAAGAAGGTAAAGAAGAGGTAGATTGTTTAACTGTTAGACATACTGACTCATGAAGTTAATATGTTGTCCTTCCCTTGATATATTTTAATCAAAGCTGTGCATTTTTATAAATTACATCTCACATTACAAACTGCAGTCTCCATGCTGAAATTACTTGGTGGACTTCTCCTGGGAATTCATGGGATGACTCCCGTGGAATTCATCAAGAACCTAGGATTTCCTCTCTTGACAAGGATATGAAGCTATGTACTTTTCAATTTCTATTTCTCTATTGCTTTAACCTGCCTCTCATTTATGGGGTGCAGCACAGGAGTCACTGGCTTGACAGAATCCTAGACTAGTGCAGGTTAGGAGGGACCTTAAAAGATCATCTGATCCAACCTTTTGTGGGAAAGGAATCCAAGAGGAGATTATCTAGCACCCTGTCCAATTGCATCTTGAAAATCTTCAGTGATAAGGACTCCACCACATCCCTGGAAAGATTGCTCCAGTAAGACCTTGCTCTCATTGTAAAAATTTCTTTCTTATATTGAGAAGAAACCTTTCCCAGGGTAACTTGTACCCATTAATGACTTGATGAACATGACAACATAACACTGTATCCCAGTTGTTCTGAAATCCTTCAGGGACAGATGCCTTTATTCATATGAGAGTCCAGCATGCCCTTTTCATAATTACATAATCCTAGAAGCCTCTCCCAGGTCTGTAGGAGAAAAAAATATACTTAGACAATTCCCTCCTGTAAGGGATCTTAAGGAACAAAATAACTAATTTTCCTTATTTAATACGAACATTTCAAAAGGGATGAGTGGTACTCTCTTCCTCATTTCACAGCTGCAGTACTTGGATAATGATTTGGGACACCACAACCTCCTCTAAGTCTCTTCTCAGGACTGAACTCATCTTACAGACCTATGCAACTGAGGGAAAAACAAGTACTTTTAAGACTTTGCTTTTCCACCATGTTAATGGAGTCTCTTGGACTTTGAGGCCAAAATTGTATCTTCATATATACTTGACACAGTGGAAGCAATTCTGTTCTACTAAAACATACCAAATAGTAAGTAAAATAAATTTGTGTATACACAAGGTGATGTTTTAGGCCCAGAACCTACTGTTTGAAAAGAACTTTGTGCTATAAACAGCTGAGGATGTGATGCTGTTCAAGACAGTTCTTATTCCTGAATTGCACATACCAGTTGGAAATGATTAAGGAGTATTATAAAAAAGCACAATAAGCAAGTTCAAAAAATTACTAAGGAGATAAAAATAGCTATATTTTTCATACTGTATAGGTATGAAAGGTAGGAAGGTACATTATGTTCATCTACTCTGCCTGGACATGCAATATGCGCCAAAGACTATCACCCAGTAATTCCTGCATCAATTCTTTACAGATAGTTCCAGCCAAAGAGAGATGCTGATAAAGGATGAGATTACAAAACATTTGGGGATGTATAAATCAGTCAGCATGAAATCATAAAGGTGGCAGTTAAATTCTAAGCAAGTTAGTAAGAGGTGCAAGAATGCAGAATCAATGACCATGATTTATCTGAGGTGCAGAAAAGGACTGGAGACTGTTCCATTCAGCAATTGATTGGAAAGGAAAAAAAAGAAAAAGAGAAAATGAAGTTCAGATGAGACAAAGAAAATTTAAAAGCAAGATGTGAATAGACTGCAGTTGGAACACTTCTGTTTGCCTTACTTATAATGTTTAAGGATATTAAAAATGGGATTTTCAAAAGAATGTAAGGAAATGTGTGTCCACACCCCTTTGAATGTAATGGCTTAGGACAAATTTTTCCCTATGTTTGATGGGAAAGGCAGCTTCAAGGATAGATAGATGGCACCAGCTGCCTAAGACAGCAACTGATTTAAAAGCAGTAAGAACCATAAACCTTTATTAAGAAAGGTGCCTAAGACATATTGTCCTGGACAAAGTAGAATTTTTTTATTGACTTTGCTTCAAGAATGTATTCTATTACTGCTTCTTTCATTGAGAAGAGGAAGCTGTGTGCATTTTGGAAGCAGAAAAAAGTAATCTCAATAATTATATTCAATACACTAAGAAATTGAAAAGTATTTAATTTTAGTAAAAGTGGTCTCAACATCACTGAATAATTTTGTGATCGATATCAGTACCTGACGGGATAGTGTCTCAGCTTGCGACAATGTGCTAATAGAGGGACTGTTGCAGCCATCAAAAGTGTTTCTTCTCGTACTTATCCTGTCCCGTTCATTTTGTACAGCTGGAAAAGAATAATCATCTCATTTATTGACTTGTAAACACTGACACACAGTATAATTTCAGAACTTTACTAGATTTCAGAAGATAACTGTAAGAACTGAAAGGTATGACATTCAAAGAAGATGATCTGCTTTTAGCTCTGAGTATTGAGGAAGGATGATAATACATGCTTATGGTCTCTACTGGTACAATACTTGCCAGTGAAAGGCATGTATAACTAATCATAGATGGATACTGAAGCATCAGCACTTTTGTCACTGGTTTAATTACAGTAAAATCTCTTTCTTCCTTTGAACTTGAACACATGGTCTCAATTTTAACCAGTTTAGTAAGTAAGGCTTTATGATAACTGCAGAAATGGACATTTCCAGACTGCCAAACAGGTCAAGTGGTACAGCACCATGGCCGAAAAAATGTCTCTCAGAGGAAGTATGACAGCCCTACTCATGCTCTGCTGTGGGAAACAATGAAACAGGAATGAATCATGAATTTAATCCACTAGTAAGTAATTTTGGAACTTAAATCTCATGCTCCTCTTCAGCGACATTGCATTCCTAGCCAGTTTATGGAACATTAACCAAGTTAAAGGAAAAAAAAAATCCAACCCAACACACCATAAAGGTTTTAGGACAGTAAATTCAGTAAATTTTGTCTCATGGGGTCCAAAAAAAGGCATTTGAAAGAGCTTTGGATAAGGAATCTGTAATCAGCACAAGCAAGGCTTATGAAGCAACAGGGCATACTGTTGAACTAAAGGAAGAAGAAAAAGTAAAAACTATCAGTCAGATCTTTCTAAAACCTAGATGATGTCCCAGATTAAGCCAAGGAAAATAAAAAAGGGGAAAAAATCGTGCCAATAGAAATCTTTTTATTGCATGAGGAATCTCACTGTATTTTAAGAGCAGCAGCTTTATTTCCAAAGATATATTTGCTATTTTGTGGGAAACAATCTGCATTACAGAATTTAGGAGTGGTATAAGAGGCTTCAATAATAAAAAAAAATATTGTCTGCACTGAGTAGGTTCAGGGTTTATCTGAACAATGCACACAATTTATTCCAGAGGTGTACTAACTTTTTGGAAGGACACTCACTGATGGGCCTTTTATTAAGGTCATAGGAAAAAATCTTGTGTGGTGATAAACACACAGTATGTTGTAGACAAGAAAGAGAAAACATAACCTTTTGTAGAAGAATGCTGAAACAAGCATCCACAGAATTTCAGCAGCTTAAGTTTTGCATAAATAATTAAAACAAGTTCAGCGCTGATTAGTATTACAAAAATAGTAAGGTATTCTGGCAATACTCCACTAGCAAAAGTCACTGGTGGAGCACACTGAAAACCATAGGTGGATGTTTTAATTTCCTTCTACATGTACATAATTTTGGATTCTTAGACAAGAATATCTGGCTAAAAACTTTTTGTCAATTCAGGTTAAAATATCTCAAATAGAGACTCCATGAAGAGGGTGGTATATTTGCTCAAAGAGGACTTGTAAAGCTTTTACCAACTGAAGCCTTTCTTATCTTTGTCCTGAGTAAAAGAAAGAGATTTTCTAGAAACAGTGTCAGAAACTATCATAGACTCTATGCTACACTTAGACTATAAGGCATGCCCTAACCATGTAGAGAGTTTATAACAAAACATAAGCAGTGTTGAAAGTTTTAGATGCAGTGGGATCAGAGTAAGGCAGAGTAGTGTTAAGTAGGTTAAAAGTTTTGTGCCATGCACCAGGCTGCATTAACATCTTGAGGGAAATGAGCATTTCTCTGGTTTGGGTTCCCCAGCACATGAAAGATACTGGAAAACTAGGCAGCGTCCAGCAGAGGGCTATGGAGATGTAATCCACATGACGCACAAGGTGAAGCAGAGACAGGCATCTTTGTTTATGTGGAAAAGAGAGGCCCAACATGGATGTGAGGGTCTTCATTTCTGTAGCATACAGAAAATGGAGCCAGATTCTTCTCAGATGCATAAGGAAAAGACAAGACCCAACAGACACTACCCTAACTGCAGTAAGACATATCCAACTAGTTATAAGGAAAAAATCCTTCCCACTGAGTGTGGTCGAGTACTGGAAGAGCTTGCCGAGCAAGAGGTTGTTGAATCTCCCCTCTCAGGGACTGTGTAAATCTGTCTGGACAGGGTCCCAGCCAACCTGACTGAATCTAGATGTCAGCCTTGGTTTAAGTGGGGGCTGAACTAGATGAATTCCAGATGTCCCTTCTGAGATGAACTATTCTTTAATTACAGGTTTCAGGTTTTGAAAGTCTGTAAAGCTCTGCTATTTGCTAAACTTTTAGGGCTGGTGTGGATACACAGATCTTTCCCTTTCCTCATATTAGATTGATAACATATATATAATACGTTACTGATTTAATGGTTCAAATTCCAAAAGGCCAAAGTGTCTTAAAGGAGATCCACAAGAGTTAGCAAACCTATTTCATACCCTGTGTAACACTGTTTAGAATATCCCCATCCAGCTTCAAGGAGAAAAATCCATTTCATCTCACACCAATAACTTGAACACTAGCCACGCACTGCTACAGTGCAGTTACTTAAGAGCATAAAGAAAAAGCTTATTTTGTACAGACTAAAAGAATGATAGCTGCGTTACAAGAGAACTGAGCACTCACATTTCAGACTGGCCTGCAAGCAGATGCACATTGCTCCAAAAGAAAAAAGGCAGCAAAGTTTGTGACAAACCACTTTTGAGAGTGTATTTGAAACAGATAAGGACATCTTTTGCCTCTACATCGTAACTGTCCTTGAAACAACAGCCCCAACAAAAAAACCTGCCTCTTATAATATTTGCACTTCCCCTATTTCTGTGCTCATTTGGTCCTTCCATATTGACAGAGGAATCACTGTGACACGTTTCTCGTATCTGTCAGTGGGATGCATAAGTAACAATTTTCCAATATTAAGTCCTAAGGAAATTAGATTTTTTGTTAATTAATGTGGACACTTCACTGACAGCTACCACTACTCTTCTCACTACTTTTTCACTCAACTTCACAGTCCTTTCTCTGGCTTAAATGCTTCATACACTTAAATTTAAGGGAAGAACCAGTAAATTGGCACTGTGATTACTTAGTGTAGAAAAATAAAGTCAGATAGAGATTTTATTACTCAGATTTGGTAAACACTTTAAGTAAAATCTCATGGTTTGAAATATTTCAGCATATGGCTTAATAGGTAGAAATCAATGAATTTTGGTGCCAGAATTCATTAATTAAACAGTTGCAAATTCATTTTAAATCTGTTCTTGCTTATGTTCAAAGCTCTAGAACTGCTTACCTACTTGAAAGTTAGAAGGCACATATTTCATCTCAGTATAAAAGCACTTCCCCATTATGAAGGCATTGTAGCAGACTTTCCATTGGTTTATTCTGCTGGAGTTTTTTAGACTTTTCATTATATTTCAAAGCTAATTCAGATTTTTTCTCTTTGTATATCAAAAAATAAACAACTCCATTACCTTCCTTTTTCATTCCTGCTCGGAAACACTTTTTTAAACGACAATATCTGCATTGATTCCTTTTGTCCTTGTCAACAATACATTGTCGGTTGAATCTATCGGAGACAAGAAAAGATAAATGTATAAAGCATTAATAAAGTAGCACCCGGATTACAAAGAAGAAAACCAACTAATCTGTCCTGTCAGAATAATTTCTACAACTACAGACTCTCTTCTTCAGTTGCATTGATCATTCTTCTTTATTAATCAGTTTTGGGAGGTGTTTCGCACCTTCTCATTTTCCAGGAATATATGCATGTGTACAAACACATGTATGCATTGGAACGGGCAAATTTGGAAAATTTTGTAGTTATGTACATCATTTACACCTCAATTGATTTGTGAGGTATGTCAGTAACTGGCTGCATCAAATGGCAGTGGAAGAAAAAAAAGAAGAAAAGCTGCAAATACGAAAAGGAAAGTCCAGTCAAGGCAAAAGCCAAATGTTGCTGCCATGGAGGAGCCCCTTAGCTGGAAAACCACTACCCTCGTCTGGCAGTGTTTACTCCTTCTGGGAGATAACAATGAACAAGCTGCATGTTTTATCACTAGAGGTGGCAATCTAAACAGGAAATGAGAGGAACCAACACAATGAAATAAAGACTTGAGGAAATACACGGAGCATGATACTGCAAGGCGACTTACCCAGGCTATTATGCACATCTACAGGTGTGCCTAAACGGAATGCATATGAGTCATTTCCCCCTCTCCCTGTCTAGGTCTGCCTTTTTTTCTTTTCATGTTTTTTTTTAGATAAACAGACTCTGCAAAAGCAGAGCTCTTCCTGAAATCACTTATGTCACCTCTTGACACACCACTTTAGAGGTATGTCTATGCTGTATCACTCTGCTATACCTATAAGGGAGAGGTTTCCTTATAAGAGTTTTACACAGCCAAGGAAGAGTGTAGGAAACATTTCCGGTAACAAGCCATTCTTATAAATATTTACTTGTTACCCCACACAATGGCAAAAGGGGGACAGAGAATGGGGCTACAGTCAGTCCACCACGTGTTGTCTCTGCTTCTGCCTCCTCCTCAAGGGAAAGGACTCCTCAGTCTTCACCTGCTCCATTGTCAGGCCCCTCACAACAATGACAGTTCTCCACGAACTTCTCCAATGTTAGCCCTTCCCATGGGCTTAGTTCTTCATGAACTGCTGCAGCATGGGTGCTTTCCACAGTGTGCAGTCCTTCAGGATTGGGCTGCTTCAGCAATAGGTCCCCTGCAGGGTCAAAAGTCCTCCCAGAAAACCTGTTTCAGTGTGGGCTCCTCCTTCCATGGGGCCATAGGTCTGGCCAGGAGCTTGCTGCTGCAGTCTTCCCATGGGGTCACGGCCTTCTTTCAGGCATTCACCTTCTCCAGCAGGGGGTCCTCCATGGGCTGCAGGTGGCTATCTGCTCCCCTGTGGATTTCCATGGATTTCACAGGAACAGCTGCCTCACCATGGTCTGTACCATAGGCTGTAGGAGAATCTTTGCTCCAGCCCTAGAGCACCTCCTTGGTGTCTGCAGAGCTGTTTCTGTCTCACGTTCTCACTCCTCTCTTCTCTAGCTACAATTTGGTTTTGCACAATAATTATTTTTTCTTGTTAAATACATTATCCCAGAGGCACTACCACCATTGCTGATAGGTTCAGCTTTGGCCATCTTGGAGTTGGCTGGCATTGGCTTCACCAGACACTGAGGACACTTCTGACAGCTTCTCACAGAATCCACTTTTGTAGCCCCATCGTTACCAAGATCTTGACATAAAAATCCAATATAGCCCTTCAGTGATTTGTTTAAACTCACTGAGTTTCCATATGTTCTGTTCGTGGCTTAAAACGGACAGTTCATGGCCCTGAGCGTGCACAGAAAATTTCATCAAACATGGTGCAGTGTGGTATTTTGGGCACCATTTGGAAATTAACAGATTGCCATTCAGACTGACGGGGGGAAAATGGCTGCTCAAAAGAGCTGTGAGTCACACCAAGTGGGCATACATGTAGATGTGTTCGTACAGCCCTAAAAACAAGACTCATAAATCTTAGACTTTCTATTCAGAAACAACATTCGTAAGGAAAGAATTTTTAGAAAACAGTTAAGAATTACAGTTTTCACATTGCAGTGAAAATATGAGCATTTTTCCTTTTTTATTTTTTTAGGAGATGACCTTTGTAATCATAAATAAAAGAGTTAAACAGCTTCTGAGTGATATAATGATATCAACAACCTCAACAAGTGTCTGGAATAAAGTTTCTGTGTAATATCAAGTAGCATTCCTTAAGAAAAAGCTGAAAATACCCTGACATAGTTTGAAAATCCTGATAAGGTCTGAATATAACTTTTGCTTAAATTCATTAATTTAGTGCCTCTAGATGAAGTTTTGAAATACCTGCATGTATAGACGTGGTTTTTCCTTATGCTACGTCTAAAAAATCCTTTGCATCCATCACAGCTGGAAGCACCATAATGTTTTCCGGTCGCTCGGTCTCCACATATTGCACAGAGACTACTGACCCCGTTGTCAGCAGCATTCATGTTGACAGCTTCTCCTGAACTGTCTGACAAGAGATAAGAACATACACAGTTACGGACAAAACTTCCAACAGCCACCTCGTGCACAAGTTGTACCTAAATAGAGGCTTTTTCTGGCCTTTTCTCTTTTAATTGCCATTTAGCAATTTATATAGCATGACCTATCTGAGTACATCAGATACATAGTTCTTACTGACATGAACAAAGTGATAGAGATGTTAAAAGAATTTATGAAGTTCATAACAACAAATAACTATGTTCTAAACTCTTTTCAGCTGAAGGGTTAAAAATTAAAGCGCACTTCTTCATTTATAATTACTCATACATTCCTACCAACATGAAGAGGAACTTTGGCACAAAGTGGTGTTAACTGGTAAAGATCTCATGTATCACTTCTCATACAAGCTGGCAATAGCTGGCAACTCTCATACAAAGGTTTGTGACATTAAACAAAGAAACAAAAAAAGAGGGGTTTTGCACAACTTAATTTAAAAAACCGAAACAAAAATGTATGCTAAGAGTCTTTTATTTCCTCAAAGATATTTTTGACAGGAACACTGGTGCAATCTTTCCTTGCACAGAATACTAGCTACATGATTAACAATTAGTCACAGAATATGGTAAACACTACTGAATAAATTCTCCTGAAATGAAACCAGATACATTTATTCTTTGAGTCACAATGTTAGCAGACGTGTTCAAAGAAATAATTGCAAAATAGCTTCTTCTGTTTTGCTTCTGGTTTAAATGAAAGGAAAATATTCCCTGAGCATTTGTAGCTGTTTTGTCCAGGAGAGGAAAGAGTGCTACATTAATTAGATATGCAAACATGGAATCAAAAGTCAAGTCCATGAGTTCATGAACAGTGTACAAGATGAACAGTAAAACTGTTAATATTGATACATAATATTATTCGTATTGTATAGATGCAACTGAAATGCATAACACAAGTACATTATAAAATTTTCACTGTGTCCTGCATAGCTGAAAAGTTAGTGTTCCTTACATACAGAGAGAAGTAACCTTTCTGTTTTGTTATGGTTTACAGAGCTGTAATTGATAGGAATTACATTAAAAATCATAATATAAAATGAAATATTAGAAGTAAGAATTCAGTTCTGTAAAGATTTTATTTTAAAATTAGAATTGTAGTGACTGGAAAATTATTTTCCAACTAAGTTACAGAATTTTTTTAGAAAAATATAAGACTTTTCTTTTGGCATTTTGCAAGATTGCATCATCCAGCAGAATAATTAAAAATACAGTATTTAAATGTTATGATGACATATTTCACAGCAATATAAGTTGTTCATATAAATACAAGGACATATTTATTTTCTTTGGTGTTATTCTGAAACAAAGTGTCTGGAAAATTGACCTGATGCTGAAAAATTCTTTGATTTCAATAGAACTGTGTAATCTGCCTGAATGTGGCTCGTTAAACTTCTCTAAATGTTCCTAATTAATTTAGACAGCTAGAAAAGATACACAGGAAGGTTCATAAGGGGCAGCTTTCCATTCCAGACTAGCACTGTAACAAGACAATGTTTTTATAAATGCTTTAAGAAAATATTTAGGCTAAACTCTAAACAAACTCTAACTATAAAAAGGCTGTACCTGATAACTAATAATTATCAAGCTAATCACTCATGGTGATAATTTAACCAGCTCTATCCCTAACACATAATGCTACCAAGCACAATCTCCCTAATATGCCTTCCCCTTTTATTTAACATTAACAGATCCAAAAGGGTGCTATTCAGCAAAAAACAAACGACCAACAAAATACCCATATTAGAACAAAAAGCAGAGAAATTGTCTAAAATTATATAATCATTGTTGATAGATTCAAATCCAGTTAGGGCATAAAGTTCTGTTTTTTCTTCCTAAATCAATAACCAAATCTACCCTTCTGTTTACTAAGCTTGCTGTAATGTAACATCAGAAATTCAGATAAAACTTAAAGCCCAACAATAAAACCTTAATTCAGTTCTATATGGCAGGAATATGTGGAAATGCAGGTGCTAAATATTTTCCCTGCAAATCACTACATACTGGTTCTTCCTTTTAAAAATGCATACTATTATAGATCTATGAATTATACTTTAAGATACAATAAACCAACACTTTTAGTGTATGAAAAGATTTGGAAGGCCATTTTTGAGTAGTTTGACTTGCCTGATACTTTTATTCACATTTCTTTTCTTTTTTTTTGGTCAGTACTCGATGGCAGATTGAAATGGTATGCTTTCTATTTCAAGCATAAATCATTGATACAACTTCTCAAAAACTGCATATAAAAAGTCTACCTAAAATGCTACATTAGCCAAATGCAAATACTTTTTCTCAGCTAAACATTATCCTCTAGAAAGCCAATACGATTCTTTTTAAATCACTCTTGTTCATACATACACTTAGCTAGAAAGGCTAGATTAACACTTAAAAAAAATATTAGTCCAATAATTAGAAACTAGGCATCAAGAAACAGTAGCTATTTTTTTTCACAAACCTCTGGATAATTTCGTCCTTTCCTTCTGAAAGTTATATACGAAATATACTTCCATGTCCAAACTGTCAATACTAGTTATTCATTTGTCTTACAGTAAATAAAACAACTGCTGAATAGACCATTTTCTTCCTTTGATTAACTGACTGGTGACAGTACAGCTACTTTATTATATATAACCTCTCTTTTATTTTCCTTAAAGAATTATAATGTTACTAACTTAGAGTCAGCGATGAAGTGCAAGAGAGCAGATTTGTAGTTTGAAAACAACCCCCAAATGCTCCATTAATAAAAAATTTAGCTAACACCTTATAGCATTACTAAACTTCACTTTTTCTGTTAACTGGCTTGATTTTGCCTCACAGGGCAGAACTCACCACTGCCATTATACAGAATCTGCATAGTTTCAAACTCCAGTGCTGTATACGTCGGATCTAAACCTTCACTGTAGTTTGCCATTTCCATGTCCAGTATTGGTTCTGAGAGCCTCATCATTGAACGCAAAAGA
>WEIT01018318.1:872-41530 GCA_013389985.1 Dryoscopus gambensis
TATTGTACATAAGCAGCCAATAACCACTAGCTGGCTTTCATATCCAGTGATGAAATTTATGATACAAATGGAAAATATTATCTGCCTTTACAAATCATGGCCAAATACAAAGTATCATTGCTAACAAGAGGGCTTTGTCTGAGTTAAAAGAACTCAATAGTAATCTTATAATGTGATTTCTGTGTTCCAATGCTGAACATGTGTAGCTGGTTCTACCATTTCCTATGAAGTGGTTCTCTTCTCTGACAGTAAAAGTAACAAGAGGCTTTGCAGTCATGAAGGAAGTAAATTGGTTCTGATTTATGTGAGATTTCATTGTTTTTCACTGTAAAAATTATCATAATGAGGAGATTTCAAGATAACACAAGATATACCCACTCTTCAGTACAGCAGTACTTTACTCTGTACTCAGAAAAAGTTTACGTAATTTATTTGCATTTATTTACCTTTTCTGCATTTTTCTTATTTGCTTCTGGTCATGTTTAGTTGTAGTTATCGTTGAAAACTAGGATGCCTTTAGGTACCTAAATGGGGTTTTAGTTACAATACAAAAGTTTGAAAATTATTTAGTTATCATAATAGTGTGTTGTAACTCTTAATTTGGAGAAGCCAGCTTTGAATTACATAAAGGTATAATTTCCTATGGCAGTAACACATCAAAGTATACTATATCTCCTATAACATTTGTTAATGTAGGATTTAAGTTGACACCTGCTTTCTGTTGGCAAAGGAATTCACTCAGACTTGGGTAGAAAGGTGACTGTTGATCCTCGGCACACAAAACCAACTGATTATTTGAGACTTGTTACCTTCTGCTTTTCATAGAAATGAAGCTCACAAAGAAGTTAAGAGCAGCCCTGGAGGGACCACAATGACAGGCATCCTACAGGCAAACACCAACATTTCTTCCTCAGCTGACATTCCTCTGGAAAGACAAAGATCATTTGATGTTTTGGATCACTAAACTAATACTAACAAGCTTCCAGAAACAGTGTTTTCTCATCTAATTATTTTCCTCCCAGGACACACTGGTTTTTTTCCTCTTACGTTTTTTGGGTTTGTTTGTTTTAAACAGGGTAATACAAACCTGGTTATGCCAAAAAAAAGGTCACATACAACCTGTGTGTGCCACTAATGAGCTGTTTAGAATTAAAAAATTAAAGTCCTGGCATTATTCAACTACAGAAGAGATTCTAAAAGATTCAAATCAAGTAACTTGCAGTGACCTGTGGTAATGCCTTTGAGACACTGGCAAGTTGGCAGTGGAGGGGTAATAACTACTTCAGAGCAGCAGAAGCTGCAAAGACATCATGCTCAAGCAGGCTGGCAACAGAAGTCACGTTCTGCACATTGGTAGGGCCCTTTTTTACTGTTAAGTGAAGACACTGAATGAAGGTTAGCTTAAATTTAGTGATGTTTTACTTCTAATGCGCATTTGTATCTTTTACTAGGAATTTTCATACACTGCTGTGCATGAGGCAGACATTCTAGGAGATACAATTCTATAGTTTTTTTCTTATCTAAGGCTACCTGGAATAAATAAATGACTAAATTTGGATTTTTTTAGTCTAAGCCGATGCCAACAGAAATTGAAACTCATTGTGTTTTCACTGATTCATCTTGAAAACTTTTCATGAGTTTATGCCTGATAATCTTCCTTGGTGTACCTGATAGAATTGTGCTGGAAGAGAATGAATTCTGACAAGTTTGGGGTAAAAGGAGAACCCAATTCACCTTTCCTACACTACACTCTGCCTGTCATCATGATATGTGATTGTATCTGCTGTGAAAGAAGAAACAGTCTTTTCTTTGCCACCTTTGCCATGAGGTGCATTGGGGAGGAAGCATTTTGAAAAGCAATCCTCGTGCCTGAGATGTAGAGCTGATGGTCATTAATTTGCATAGAAGGACAGTATAGAAATGGGGGTAAGACGCAAGTTTATATCATACTCCCCATAGATCTTGGAAATTTCATGTTGAACAATAAAGAGGAGCACTGGGACTAGATGTAAAAAAAAAAAAAATGCTTAAGGGGATAGACCTACCTCAGCGTGATTCATTGATTTAGACACAGCTATATATGACAGGTAACCATGAAATGTGGAGACAGCTGAGATTGTTCACTTAGTGAAGTCAGTCCCTTAGTAAGTATGAGTGGTATTGAAATGAAGTGTTAAAGAATTAGTTAGCTGACTGTGAAAAAAAAAATGAATAGGTCTTTCAAATTGCCTAATGGAAAACTAAAGGCATTAGCTCCCAACTGGGGAGTATTAAAGGCCTTGTGCTGCATTCATTGACACGGATGCAATGACTATGAATCCAACTCTACTGCAGAAGATAAACAGCTTCCTGATAAATATGTTTGGAAGGAATCCACTATCATGCATTTCAGGCTTCCCTAAAGCAGAAACAGTTTGTGTGTGCTTAGACTGCTGAGCTCATTGCTACTTTTATTAATCACTTCACTATAATAATTAAAGATCATCAGTAGTGTGTGTAGAATTTTCAGAGTAAAATGAGTTTAGTGTCCTTAAAAAGCTTAGAGCTTAACGGAATATTATATGTCTCCAACAAATTGTACCAATTAGACTTCTGTTACAATCATACCTCTGAAGGATTTTCTCATTAGAAAGTGGGGGAGCTCTACCTAGAGTCCTAAACTTGCAGAGATTTACATCACACAGAAAAACTTCCTTCTTCTCCCTCTCTTTCTGGGAAAGAGGTTGTCAGCTGTGGGCTGAAAGGCAAGTGTTGCTCTTGACTCATGGAACAGGTGAATGAGAGTATTTTATTGATGAATGATTTCAGTGCTTTCAATTGATAAAATTAGGAACTTGGGTCTGCCAGTTGACAACAGAGGAAGAGTAAAATACTGTCTGGAGTAATGGAAACTAATAAATCCTCCCATGACAATATTTAACAGGTTGGTAGAGGGGATAAAATTACCTTTCATAAAAATGCGGTGCAGATGGTAGAGCTTCGGGAATTAAGACTGGATCAAAATTCTCTAAAAACATCAAATCATGGAAATTGTAGAAGGGATTGATTAAGTTGGTGTAGAAATTACTTCTACCTTATAATCCTCCAAGGACTTGTTCAAATAGTTTGGTTAGTTGATAAATCATCCAGTGATTTTCAACATGTGCTATGGTTTGATACTTGACTTAAACCCACAAATTTTACAAGTTAGCTCTTTACAGTGTACATGGCCTGGTTTTGTAGGTATTATGTATGCAGTGCGTAAAGGGAACTCAGCAACTGGGTAGATTTTACCCTTTTCAGTAATTAGACAGTTATTCTGACCCCTGTGTGGGTATTGGGTCTACTTGAGAGAGAGGCCTTGGTCTTTAGCAGTAGTCCTTTCTTAAGTCATGGAGGAGATGGCAAGCAGCACTTTTCTAGTTTCTGTACCAAGAGGGTGAGGGACATGGACAAAGGCTTTGGCTTCTCCAAAGATCTTTGCCACCAAACAATAAATCCTCCACAAACCATGTAGTCAGCTTCACTGTAATTACGTGTGTAGAATTCTCGTTTAATAAGATTCCCAGATTATTAGCACATTGTGAGACTGTGACACTCCGTGTGATAGGGGTTTAAAAGAAAATTGTTTAAGGAAATAAGAGACTTTGTGTCAGAATTGTATCAGACTTTGGTGATACTGTCATGGGTGCCCCAAAATTTTATCTGCTACTTCCTCAGTGGCAACTTCACGCCTTACACTCATTCCATTTTGTGTTGAGTTGCAAAAAAATGAGAACAGCTGAGAGAACTTGATGTCTGACTTTACAAGACAAATTAGGTACAACTGCGATGCTGGTAGCAGAATGCCCAGGGTCTGCAAAAGCGTCTTAACAGCCGAGGGTGTCCCGGGAGCAGGATCCGGCTGACACAGTAGCAGAGCTGAGGCCAGCTCCCTTGCAAGGAGCAAACTGCAGACCGATGTAAAAGTAGCGCTGGTGAAAGCAAAGGATGAGAGAGGGGCTCTCTGCAAAGTTCCAAACTTTTGTTGCAAGCGAAGCATGTGAACAAAGAACAAAGCAGAAGAGCGAGGGGACAAAGCCGTATGGCTGTTTTGTATGGGAGTGAAAAGGGGCGGGATAAAGGGTTACAACCAGTGGAGTTCTGTAAATTGTGAAGTGACAGGTGAAAACATCCAACAGGACAAACTCAGGGGAGGGTTCTATTTGAATGAACAAAAGAGGTACTGAATACAACAGAACTTTCCAGAAATCATACAGATTCCATAAGGGATATGCATAAATGTAGGGGCATACATAAAACTGGGTTGGGAAATCCTGAACCTATAACAGAACAACATGCAGAATGCAGTTCCCAGGGGAGCCCAGGAACTCGCACTGACCAGGGTGTTACAGCGTCCTGGGTGCTTGTCCACCAGGAATTTGTTGGTGAGGGCACTGCAGCCACTGCCACATGCACTGCAACACAACTGTAGACCAAAACCATGTTCTTCTGATTCTGTGCTCCTATTCTTTTCTTTCTTCAATACTTCTCTGAACATACTTCAAAAAGAATGTTGTGCCTTTTTAAGAGACCAAATGTATATTGACATTTGATTTGAAATAGAGTCAGCTTGAAATATAAACAATTTGTAACTGTTAAGATGCTTGAAGGCTTTTTCATTACATCCCTTTAAAATTTGGGCCATATAAAGGTCAGCAGAGAAAAGTAATAGTTGGAAAACAAAAATTTTGTTTCAAGCAAAGTGAATGAAAATGAATGATTTTCTGTGAGATATAGATTTGCAGAGGGATTGATTAAAAAACTGTTTTTAAAAAAACATTTCCTTTTCTACCAAAATGTTGTATATTACTCGCATGAAATACTTGTACAAAGCAAAGTTTTCATGATTTATGGTGTTTGCTTTTTGCATAGCTCAGCTCAACAATGAAAGGAGTCTATGCAGTTGCTCTTGGGCTTAAAGTCAGCTGTTATTTAGTATCCACAGTCTATCAACTAATAAAAGCTACAATGTTTGATTTACAAACATCTCCCTCCAGGAGAAAGATTTTGTTTGTTAAAAAGGACCTTTTCCAATGCTGTTAAAAGAGTCACAGAAATATTTGCTGTTTGGTTTAGGTTTATATATCTGGCCTCAGTTTCCTATCAAATATTTGCACTTTTGAGCTAAAAATTGCTGGTTTCTGTCAGCAGTGCACATATCAACAAAGGAAAACAAGAACAGTAGTGGGAGTGGAGGACTTTGATCTTTCACATTTTTCTCTCCAAGTGCTGATGGTGATTTTTGACCCCCATGTGTTAAAAAGGTCAAAGAATCCACTGCTAAGTTCATGCCAGGTGTCCTCAGATTGACAACAGATTTGTTTTATGGAGCACTGAAAAAGGAGAGACAAAAGATGTTTGATCTGAGGTAGCGCAAGAGGGGGAGAGAGAGGAAAAAAATTCTTGTGTGGGCAGTGTGCTTAAACCAGCAGAAAAGAACTAAAGGAATATAGTAATAGCAGCAGTGATGGCCAGTGATATAGTCCCTGTCAGCTAGAAAATTGGTGTTGTGAATAGATGTTATATAACAAATATTGTTCATAATGATGTCGCAGTTTGTTTACAAGCTAAGCTCATTATAAGAATAGAAGAGGAAAAAATAAAGTAATGCACATTCTGGGTCAGGAATTACCCAGAGGCTTGAGACGTGCCATACATTCATTTTTTGTTAGTCTGGAAAAAAATGTCCTTCATGTAAACCCTTTTTTTTCTGCTGCAGGAGCTGAATGATTCCTACAAGGCATTGTTTCCACACATTAAATGAGTCATGTCAATAAAGTGAGGTAGTAGTATTTAAGTAACATTAAGTACCTAAATCTTATAGCATTAGTGTATTTTCTGTATAAAATGGTAATTTCAAACAATGTTTACAGTACACTAAATTTTAGATTTTACTTTATAGTATAGTTGTTTTTATAGTTGTTTGTGCAAAGCGTTTTAGACCTGCCGAATTAATGATTTTGGGCACTCTTTAAGTTATTTAGTACTTTCACCTATAAGAACCTTGTTCCTGCATACTTAGAGCTCATGTGACTTTGCTACAATATGTAAAACCATTGAAAGTAAGCTTAAGAGTAATTTTAAATTATCACAACTCTCCATTGTTATTCTAGACTCCTTTTTATAATATACAAATATCACTAGCAGGAATATTAAATAAAGTTTTTCATACAAATATGTAATAAACATGAATGGCTTTGATAAGCACATATTATTTATTTATATACATCACAGTGTTTTTGAATATTTGTTGTGGTAGGTGCTTTTCCCAGTGCAGCAGGTTGCCTTCAGTGTGTGCAACTGTAAGTACATGGGTAATTCGGTTAAAGTGTCTGCACTTTAGTAGGACTGAAGTCAAAGTGAAAAAACATACCTTGGTGGAGAATACCCAAAGGCAAGGCAGACAAAAAAAATATAAAGGGAAAAAAATGTTATTATACTCATTTTAGTCATAGCAAGTAGATACACAGAGGTTAAACCACTTGCCTCAGGCCATAATGAAAGACTGTGAAATGGTAAGGAACATAACCTGGTTTCTTTTATCAATCCAGTCTTAAGCATGAGAAATCCTTCCTTTTGGAGAAAAATTGTCTTATGTAATTTTTGATGATGTCAGAGTAGGATATTTCCCTGCTGTAAAGACTTGTGAGTTACATTGACTTATATATTTGTGTACATGTTTGTTAAGAGCTAAATTTACCTAACACTTAATACAAAGAAGAAAAGGCAAAATACCCCAAACTCAGAAATCCCTTCAAATGTAAAATAAATGGGACAAGTAGGAAGAGAAAGAGGAATTTTTCTGCTAGTTATTAAAAGTCCTGTACTGACTTGCACCCATTTTGGGGCTTAGTGCTCATGTGCCAACTCTTTTCTTGTTTGTTCCCTATGAAATGCATGGTTGCTCTTAGACATGTTCAGTCTGTGTCACTAGTGTGACAGTTTTTGTGCACTCCATGTTGGTGATTTCAAGGCTAAAGTGGCTTTCTCATGCTCATGAATTTCTATTTATGTAATTAGTTGTGCACCCCTTTTCTTTCTGGAGGAATTAGAGAAACAGCTTTTTCTCGTGTGTCAGGCAGTTAATTACATCCTTCAAATTCTGTCTGTGTACTTAAAGTTATGAATTTTTTATTAGCAATGCACAGAGAAAGAAAATGGAAGGTAGTGATGTGTCCTGAAAAGTAATGTTAAATTGTCACAAAAGTCTTTAAAATTTTGAATGCCTTAATAGGGCTCAAAATGGTTTCTCTTTTTTAATATCTGTGCTCAAAACTGTGCTTGTGACACAATATGTATATGCTTTCTGCCTTCTTAATTTTGAAAACTAAAGATCAAATCAGCTTCACTGAAAGTAACTCACCAATCTAGATTTTTAAAACCAAGGACATGATTTGATGCTAACTACTGTACTCTAATTACGCTTAGAATTAAGCTTATAATTGAAGAATCTGGCTTAAAATATGTATATAAAAAAATCTCCATCAGTACTTGACATTTGGTCAATAGACACATTCCATGGACTTTTCTTTAAAGAAAACAAATTCGATGTGTTAGAAAAAGCTGCTCCTTCCATATAGGTGAGAGGCCTTTGAAGTCAATGACACGGTGTGTAGTTTCTACTCAGCTATTAAAAACTTCTGCTAAGTATCCTCAATCATGTGAGCAGAGGCATTTTTGCCACTTGTCAAACTTCCAGAATAAAGTTTGTTGCCCAGCCGGCTCAAACTGGAATATTTAACTGTGCCTTTTGTCCTGAAATAAACATAGCCTGGTTATATTTGTGAGACTGAACAATTCCCATTGAATGCATTAATGAAGTGATCTTTGGCAATCTCCCCAGGCTTTTGACAGTCAAAGGTTGTTTAGATAAAGAGAGTATTGGTGAGAAAAAAATCAATATAAATTTAATATGGAATTATGAATTAAGCCTGTTAAACTTGCATGTCATGTTAACTTTTCACTTTTAAGTGCTTCAGATATTTTGTCTTTTTTCCTTTAAAATCCAGTAGTCTATCTTAATAGCTTTATCAAACCTCATGCAGAATTTTTTTCTTTTAAATTCTTTCCATTGTCTCCCAGATACTAGCACTGATAGAGATTTTAGGGCACAGGAAACCCTAAAATATTTCCCTGTTTCTCTCAGAAAAAGAAGTATTTGAGAAAAATATTGAGATTGGTTTCATCTATCTGTAAATACTTGAACAAGGATCTTCTTTCTTTTTTTCCCCTTAATTCTTTTTGCCCAAATGGTATTTCTTTAGAGTGCAGTTTCCTGCATTGTACCCCACACTAGGTAGGATGTATTTTTTCTGCTGCTGAGAAAATAAAGCCAAACAACTTTGTCTCAGCTGAGGGTTTTATTCAGGTCATGTTTTAGATAATTTCTAGAAATAGCCTTACTTGGTTAAAATTGAAGCTTTGGCTGTAGGAACTGGGGTCTTCTTGTTTCTATTGTGTCTTTTCCTTAACCTGGAATGAAAATACTCCAGTTGACTTTAGTGGAAGTGACTTTAATTAGATCAAACCATGCTAAATGTGCAGATGCATTCAGAATGGAGAATGTTTTCCCGTAATTGCTCTATACTCAGCAGTTATAAATATGTTCATAAAGTAGCTTAGACTGATGGGAGCTGATGAGATTCTGAGCGATGTAATTATATACTTTTGCCATCTAATACAACCAAAAAATGTTTATCTGGTTTTTTTTCTTGTCTATATTAATAAGCTGTAGAAGTAAATAAAAATCTCTGCTGCAGTGGAAAGCATAATCATCCTGATTGTTTATTCCAAAAATCCCATTCACTTAAAGGGCTGACAGTCTTCTCTTGAGTAGCAGCACTGAGCAGATGCTTTTGTTGTAATAGCCAGAGAGGAACTTGGACTGTAAAGATTGCATTTTTAATAGTAATGCAGCAGTTTGGGCATAATGAACTTCATAGTGCTGTCCATGCATGTGTATTCCTGGACAGCTCATGGTGCAATCCCAACAGGTACTATTTCACAATGATCTAGGTGCTATCTGGATAGAATAGCTGTTCTGAGCCTTGTGTGGAACCATATGCCCCTGCCCCCCTTTTAGAATCACTGGCATAATTGCTGTGACTGATCCTATCAAGCATAACACATACTGATATTAATCATCATTCTTTTGCCTGTCTCCCTCTGGGGTTACTCCTCTGCATCTCAGCCTGCTCACTCCTTAATTGTATCTGGGGACCCCAGATTTTCGTTGCATTTCTCAGTTTTTGTCATTAGATCATTACTGCTCTGCAGACAGACTCAGGCTGCATTACCTTTGTTGGCTTTTTGCCAGACAGCTACTATTGTTTAGATAATGTTCAGGTAACCCATACTAAACACTGCATTGCCAGAGCTTGCTCTAAAAGCAATTTTACAAACTTGCTCAAGATCTCTGGGAAGCTACAGGGAAAAACAGTAAAAAGTAAACCATCATCTGTAAGTAATTATAACTGTCTTTTAAAATTCACTTACAAATATGGCAACAGATAGAAATAATATAAACCCTGAAGAAATTCCCTAAATGATGCCCAAATATACTATGATGCAGCATTCTGAATAAACTTGCCACCTATAAATTTCTAATATAACTCCATCCACAAGACTGCTCACTAAGATATGATGGGCAAGATGGGTAGGAAAGGGAAAAAGGACAACTTCAGGAAACATTTTCTCCCTAAACTTTATGTATAAGTCAAACATTTTTCACATTCTGGCTGCTAAGATGTGTCTTTCCTTTCTTACAGTCCCCAGGGAAAAAGAGCTGTTTTCCTCATGACAGGCTATAAACAGTCTTTGAAGAAAGAGTTTGCCCAGGCAGCCCTGTTGATGTGCCCACAGGGATAGGCAGCAGTCCCCTGCTTGATAGAGAGGGTGGCTGCAAGCACTCAACACAATTTTCTACCACTGAAGGCTACTGCTTTCCTAAAGAATGATGAAAATAGACTTCTCTGCATTCCAGCATCTATGGATCATGTCAGATAATAGAAATGTGTTTATGCATGGATTCCTTATTGACCAGTTGCCAAATTGTTACTGATGCACTTGATTTCCTCACGTTAACCTAATTTATAGAGAACAACTATAACATAAGGAAGCTTTCATGAAGTCAAACTAACAACCAGCTGGTTTGCAAGTACATAAATTGTACCTCAGGTAAACTCCGCAGAGCCTGTCACCAGGAGGCCGCTGACTGCAAGCAGCTTACAAGGCAACAGAGGTTTTCAGCAGATAGGGAGAAAATTCCTCTTGTGTAATTCACACCTGCACACAACCTGCCTTTTAAGGAATGTGCTGGGATTTGGCACATGGTAGTGTCCTTTTGCCAGTTACTTCTGCTTGAGCTTTCAATTGCCACCTTCCACGATGACTCTCCCATCAGTTCTGCTCTGTGTCTTCCAGAACACTGCTTGCCTGCCACTGCCAGGCAGGGCTTCTGTGCAGATTATTAAGCCCCCAAGGAGCATTGTCTGAAAAGAAAAAATAATAACTAGAGATGATTTTAAAACTGTATTACTGCCTATTATTAAAAAGATAAATGGGAAGAGTTTTTATTGTAATCTGTTCAAGCCAGAATTTATTCCTCGGTGTTTATCTCATGAAAGAGCCAATCCCCATGTGTTCAGATGCAGCTTTCTGAAGCTCAGCTCCTCAATTCATGTGTGACTCAAAGTGAACTGACTTTTAGTTCAGTATTGAGCACCTGTAGCTCCCACTAGCTTCTCTGGGAGCCGTTTGTACTCATCATTTGGGATAATTGGGCCCTTGGAAATTCTGGCAACAGTACTTACAGGCATGGCCAGGAGGTATCCCTGCCTGTGGCACAGTTGTGGCAGCCTGTGATTTCAAGGGTTCTTGCTGAGTCCAACAAACTCTAACAATGAATCAAGGGAGGAAAATGGTAACCCTAAATTTTGGGGTTTTTTTCCTCTCTCTCTCTCTCTCTCTCTCTCTCAGTTTTTGTTTGTTTGTTTTTGTTTGTTTGTTTTTGTTTGTTTGTTTTTGTTTGTTGGTTTGGTTTTGGGGTTTTTTTTGTTTCCATTTCATTTTCCAGGTAGGCATACATTTTTATGTAGCTCTTTTCTCAAAGCCTCCTCCTACCCTGCGGAAACTGGTCCTGTAGATGAGCTTCCAAACTTCCCCTGCTGAAGGAAGGAAAACTTATAATCCTGCAGATTAACAGCAGTTTCCAACTGCTTCTTTCTATCACAACTGAATCACATTGCCTGATAATCTAACTCTCCTCTCATTTAATGCAGAATTTTAAGGCATTTAACCAACACAAGCCCTCAGCTGATCTGTGCACACTATTTTGTCTTCTCTGTGTTTCACTTGTAATTTGCAGATACTATTCTTTGCATTTTGTGGATGCTTCTAGCTGAATTTGGGAAATTAAGCAGGTTTTTGAATGTCTTTTGAACTGTCTCAGTATACAGTTTTAGAAAAAATAATAAATCATCACTAACTAATGGTAATTGTCACACCTGGGAGAGATTTTAAGTCTTTTAGAGGGACTCTTTAGTAACATGGTCTTGTCTGTTCTCAGCTTTCAAAGTACTTAGTAGAAGATTTAGCAGTATGACTTTAAATTATTGTAACATTAGTGGAACAAGATTACCACACATGGAGGGAGTAACAGAGAAGTCCGTATTTAAGAGATGGACAAAAGGCTGCAAGCAGAGAGAAAAGAGGACATTTAATGTCACAGCTAAACAGCCATCAAAAGACAAAAGGTACATGGACCCTCCTGTATGACAAAAAATCAGAAAATATATATGATTTGAAAATTGACATCCTGAGCCCTTGGGATTAGACCTCACTTCAAATACCTATTAAATATGATTGTGTACAACAGGGCCATCGAGTTTAACTTTTGTCAGGAGATGGTTAAGAATGAGAATTCTCACAGTCTGTATTTTCCTCTTCTGTGTTACCATGACAGAGGATTTTGAGGACTGAGATGTGTTGCTCTTTTTTTTTTTTTTTTTTTTTGGTCTCTTGTATGGAGGTCTCAGAATAAATTCACTGCCTGTGAATTCATTTTGTGTGGTTTTAGGGAGGACAAGGGACAATATTTTTTTGGATAAGAGGAGAAAACTCTTGTTATGTTACAAGAGCTGATCAGTGGGATCCCCTCATGGAATAGGATTGCAGCCAGAGGCTGTAGCTGTGGGATCTCCTCCAGCCCTGCGAACCATTTTAGCTTCATTGGGCTCTGCTCTGGTCCATGGAGAAACCAACATGATCAGACTCTCTGGACAAAATTTCATAAGGAGATCAAAGTGTCTCACCATTCATCTTTCCTTACAGGGAGTTGGATTTTTATTCCTGTGCATTTTGGAAAAGGTAGGTTTTCAGACAGGTAGTTGTGGTAGTTTGCCACTGCACAGCATCAATTGCTAGAAGGGGGGTGTTGACTTTTGCAGCATCCAGAGCACTGGCTGACATGGAAGGATCAATATCAGATGGTTGGATGATGAAGTTTTGACGATTGTTTTTATATCAACACTTTCCTAAAGCAAGGGAGGGAAATTCTTTCTTCCATGCCAAGGTCTGCATAAACCGGCAGTCACTTGTGGCAGATTGCACATTGATCCATGCTTTAACATGAGCGGTTCTTGATTCTCCGGGATGAGAGAAGGGCTGTCTGCATGTTCCCATCCCTTCCTCTTCTGCTCCAGTCGGCATGTCAGCTCAGCACCTCAGTTTCTTTTCTGCTTCTCAACAAAATCTATGGGCTTTAAGTGGCAGGATGGAAGTGGCAGGACAGGGAAGCTGGCACAGGGAGCGTGAATATCACAGCTGCTTCCTGGAACGAGCCACGGGGCAGATTCTGCCTCTCATGCCAGCTACTGTAGGAAGGGCACAAGGGGCTGAGACCCACATCAGGCACCTGCACCTGAGTCCTGGTGCCAGCCAGTACTTCCAGAGCAATTCGCAGTGCCAGGAGCCTTATGGAGTCACAGGGTCACTCTTCCAGGGTTACAGACCATTACATACAGAATGAATACACAATAGGAAGCAGTGACTTATAGTTGCTACAAGACTTTGTGTTCAGGTTCTGATTGATTAATTAGGGTTTTAATACGGAAAAGAATGGCAGCTCCATCTAAGCTATAGATAATGGCAGCAGACTGACAGCTGACTGAAGGCAGGGTGAGAACAGTAGAAATGGAAGTGGTGCTGGGTTGGTGATAGGCCTTACTTTCATAAAAGGAGCAGAAAGCAATCTCATAGCTAGGAGAATTTAGTGAGGCTGTACAGGATCCTTCACAGTGCTCAGCTGAGGCAGGAAGCTTAGAGACTGAATAACAAATAGTTTGAGTAAAAATGAGCTACAGCTGCTGAGTAGGGCGATGGTGCCTGCTCCGCATGAAATTCCAGGTAAGAAGTAAAACTATGAACATTAACTTTGGAAAATGTGAGACACATAAAAGTAACTGGAAAATGTGACTACTCTAAAATTTCTATGTCATTTTGGTAGCCAGAAGACAAAGTAGATGAATTATTTAAAAGCTAGTTATGTTATAAATAGTTTGGGGGGAGGGGGGGATTTTTGTTTAAAATTATACTGTCCCTGTAATTTCAACATTTTATTTAGGATTGAGAAGCAACCAAATGAAAGAGAAAAGAAGGTGAAATACTGTGATAGGTGATGTTCAAGTCCAGAAGTTCAGTTAAGCTGGAGAACAGCTATATTAAACAAAATTAATGTTTTGAAGAGACTAGGGCAAGAAGAGTAATTTCTGGTCTCCAGGAGACAGTGTAAAGAATGAAAGAAAAAATCATCAGCCATATAAAAAGATATCTTTACTGTTTTTAATAAAAGCCTTAAGTTAGAATTTGAAACAGGAAAAGAAAAATGCAGAAATCCTTCAGACCCAAGCAGCTGAAACAACTGGTGAAGATCAACATCTGCCATGTAATGCAAGTAAATTATTTCTAGTAACTTCTGTCACTAAAGCTGTGGCACAGCTAAAAACAAGATTTCCATGCATCAAAAAATATAGAACAAACACCATGACCTTGAAACCAGAACTGGACTTTAAAAGTTATAAAATGTTCTGTCTTAACAGTATGATAGGATCTAAAAAGTGTTTCCATATGATTTTTTTTTCTCTTAAGATAAAAATGTCCTAAAGGTTGAAAGGAAATGAAAATGTTTGCAATAGCTTATTAGTGTTTATCCAGTTATTGCTTTCCTGACTAAATGTTGCATAAATATAGATGTAAAATAGAAAATGTAGAAAATTTCTATTAAAATGTTACATCAGTAAACCCTTAATGAAATAAAGGTTAGAAGTTTGACATGATTTTAAGAAATTTGTCTAGCTTCTCTGATGCACAAAATATATGTGTAAGCTGTTGGATGGTATAAGGACTTTGCATCTAAATATTTTTATCTGACTCAATATACGTATGTAAAAGAAATTCAAAGTTTTTAGATAAAAAAATCCCTATCTAGGCATTACTTTAAATAGTGCTCTGATTGAAATGATGATGGTTAGAAAAATAAATTTGACTGATTTCCAGAATTTTTCCAAGATGCAATGCCCTTTTAAGGGGATAATTTGACAGGGAGAAAAATGATTTATAATACAGAGCTACTTTCATCTGAAGTTATGAAGAAACTACCTACGCCCCATTATTAACTACTATAAATAAGATAACTTCTGAAAAGATCCAGCTACTTGTAAGTAGGAGCTAATTCATGACCTGCACTTTACAGATCTGGGTGCATGGTGCATTTTTTCAGTTTAGCAGTGAAAGCAAAAACGGTAAAAAACCCAAACAAAACAGAAATAGATTATTGAGGTGATGAACTTTTCTACTGATATTTCATTAACATCTCAGCATGATATAAGAGGCATAGACTTACTCTCTCTTTGTCATCCCCTGGGAGAAGAAGAGGGGATAGAATTTCCTTTGACATAGAGAAGGAGGCTAAGCGTGGGTGAGGGGTGAGAAGAATGATGCAGAACCCTGGATTTTCCAGAGAAAATCTGCTCAAAGCCATAGTCTTCAACATAACTGAAATCCTAGTTTTAGTTAAATAATTTTTTCATTTTTAGTTAAATACTTTGGGGATGTGGGGGGAGACACAGTTACCATCTCCACACAATCAGGACCCATGGTTGCCCATCCTTCCTTAGAAAAGGCAACTACAAAGATGAAACCAGCCACAGTTTAGAAGTGCTTTCTAGAGCTTCAAGCTGGTTTTGGGCATATGGTGTCCAGCTGTTGTCAGGCTTATGCTGACATGCCAGGATTTGTAATGTTGTGCACAGTGCAAGTATGTCGTATATTACTTTTAGAACAAATTTAGGGGGAGTAGAATAGAAAGGGGAAGGAGCAACTATTTTTAAGACCTGCTGTTTATCATATTTTTGCCAGGATGGACATTCTCAGAGTTGACATGAGCATTTGATTTCAAGTTATTAATTTTTCATGCTCTCCAATACAGTTGTGGAAATACAGTGATCATCCTACAGATACACCTGCACCAGTCAGCAAGAGAAAACTTCTGAATTAGTACCTCTGCTCTCCCAGTGATATGGCTCATGCAAGCATGTATATTTGCAAGGAGGAGATTGTATCTCACAGTATTCCTAAAAAAATATTGTCCCACCTTCCTCAGAGGTGAGACAAAAGGGTTTATGGGTGACAAGGTTAGTATGTTCCATTCTTTGTAGATGATGTATGTTAGGGAACTATTGCACTTCACTTTTCATATATACAGAATCAGCAAAGAATGGCAAGTGACAGAAGGGAAAGGAAAGGAAATGCAGGCGTCATCTATTCGATCTCATCCTCCTGCTCTACAGCAAGGATCTCTTGGGAGGTGGTTGTCATACTGCTTCTTAAAACCTGCCAGCTGCTCGGGTGTCAGAGCTTTCATACATAGGCTGGTCCAGTGTTTAATTGTCCAGGTCTTGACCATTGACAACTGCTTCCTAATATATTAAGCCCCCACTGCTGTCACTGAGTAGTCATAATTCCTTGAGGAATCATGGGGAAAATCTGTCTTTATACTCCTCGTTGCAATATTTCATGTAGTTGAAGAATTTACAGCCTACCCTTCAATTTTTGCACTCTAAATGGAAGAATTCAGCTTTTTTTCCACCTTTCTGCAAAGCTTAACAATTTCCAAACCTCTCAGCATGTTTGTTGTTCAACTTTAGGTTCTCACTAATTCCTCTAGCTCCTTCCTAATGAGGCACTTCAGCCGTGACATCGTCAGAGGAAAACAGAATTACTGCTTGTGCTTATGGGTGACCTCCCAGACAATGTGCTTTTTCTTGCAGCACCTGCGTATTATTAATTTGACTTATTTTATTGCTGTGTTGTTACTCTCAAACCTTTCTTCAGTGCTGCTGCCAGCAGAGTAATTCCCCAGTTTATGTTTGTATATTTGCTGTTTTTCCTTTCTAAATGATGTACTTTATACTTTTTCAATGCTGTTAATATAGAAACACCAAGGCTTACTAGAATTATGTATTGCCCATGGAAGATTGCCATAAAGTATCACCTGATTCTTAGGATTAAAGATCATTAATGTTTATTTACCAATACCTTGTTATTTTATTTATTGTATTTGTCACTCTGCTCTGCTTTGTATATGCTTATGCTTGCTCATGCATGCTTTATGAATATCGAAATGAGATCTCATTAGCTTGGTAATTAGGCCAGTGATAAACAGCTGTTTGTTTACTGTGCAGGGCAAGATTTCTGCAGAATTTCCTTACCTTTCATGCACAGTCGTTGTTTGGAATCTCTGTCGCAATAAAAAAAGGTATATGGAATTGTAATATCTGCTCTTAATTGTTATTGCCAGCTCAGTACAATATCAGACAGACTGAAATAAAAGAGAATTGGAGCATCCTTTAGACATCCAAGAAGCCATGTCATGATGTGTATTAGTAAAACACTTAGATCTTCCTGCCTTAGACTAGAGTTCTATAGGCTGTACAAACATGCAGAAAGAACTTCCAGAAGACAGCAGTGGAATACAGACAGAGGGATGCACAGCAATGTTATAGGCCATTTCTGCAAACTGAGTTAGGTTGAATGTTAGTAACATGTAGAAAACTCTTACAATGGAGGTTTTCGGATCTCCTACTTGCCCTTAGATTTCAATCCCCCTTTGTCTTGGGCCCCTGCTTCCCCCATATTCAGCATTCCCAGGACAAGGAGTTCCCTGTGGATGAGGGATGAATCAATCCCTGTGAGAGAGGAACTATTCACAAGAATTAATATTAATCTTTTGGAGGGTACATGATAGCAGGGAGTTTATTTAAAGATCGTAATAATGCTTGTACCCAGTGCTGAAACACCTGTAGAAATAAAGGCAACAAATCACTGTGGATATCCACAGTGCTCTGAAAAAGCCCCCAACTGGTGGAACTATTTCTACAGTCCTGAGGTCATTGATTAGAGTAGGACACAGGAACCTGGAAAAAAAGAAAAAAAAAACAAACCCAGAAAAACCTCTAGAAACTTACTCTTATTCTCAACTCTGAACAGTATGTGTCGGTTGAATTAACCACCACTTCATCCTGTAGTACTTGCTGATTATCAAACTGGGAGGTAACCATTGGATACGTAGGCGAATTCTTGTGGGAAAAAAAAATGGAGATTACAAAAACATCCTTCCCTTTCCTGACTCCCTGAAGAGCTCCAGATAGTAGAGCAGGGAAATGTAGGAAATCCTTGCAGAGAAGGTCACATAAAATAAATTACCTTCTTATTTAAGGAAGGGAAAGGATCAACCTGTTCCTAGACAACCCCTTGTTTCAGTTTCTTTATCCAGCAATAATCTAGTTAGCTAGTTGAGTCTTCAGGTAGTTAACAGCATAAACCAAACGCTCACTCAGGTAGGAAGGCCTTTAGTCATGTGTTGTCTGTATGCTTTTTCATTATGAAAAATGTCAGTGTTAGAAAGGAAGCAAACATTAAAGGAAGCAAACACTACCTGTAAGATTATTATTTGCTAAAAAAGTTTATCAGAAACAGGCAACTGGCGTACTATCTAGTTAGTCAGATTACCAAAACGTAATTGGTATTCTGTGTTTTGTGCTGTGATTTTTCTTCATTGATTTCTCTGGTCTTTTAGGTTATTTTTAGAAATAGAAAATGTGTCATTCTGGCTGCTTTTTTCATTTCTGAGAAAACAGAATGTCCCGCAGTGGGAGAGTTTTCAGGTATTCATCAGCTGTTCTTGAAAAAACATATCACACCATGGCTGCTCTGAATCTCAGTAGATGAAAGTGGGGAAATAAATTGCACAGTGCTTTAGGATGTGAGGAGTTGAGAAGAATACATATATTTGAGTCTATTTTTTATAAATAGTAACTGTCTTTTCTGAAAAACTTTATCCATAGTGCAGAAGAAATCTTTACTGAGTGATGTATGATATTTTTATTTAAAATTAAAGTTGTCTGAAAACTGTTTTTCCAAATCTCAAAATGCTGCTGAGTATTCTCAAATATAAACAGAAAAGAAAATTTTCAGTATTGATATTTTTGTTTAAATCTTGGAACAAGTCAAGTATTTAATAAGGTGGACTGCGGTATCAGGACTTTACGTTTCTGAAGTGTTTGTACTCTGGCACAACTGACTGGCGTGAATTTGACTTTTTCTTTGAAATCAGTGGAAGTCTTATGTATTATATTCTCTTTCTCTCCTTCTTTTCCCCTCTGCAAGTTTAATGGGTACTTCCCTGGGAAGTGTAGTCATCTCCCCATACCTCAGACTCCAAAATCCAAGTACAGGGAAGGGAGCAGCCTTTAGAGGAGGAGGCAGAGAGGCCAGAGCTCATCCTCTGCTGTGAGGTCTGCTAGGAGATGTATGCAACATAAGGCTTTAACACTTTTCCAGGTCCTGCCTGAAAGTATTTCTGTGGTTTGAGCATGATTTAACAGCCATGTTCAATTCAGTTACAAAATCTGTTGTGTGAATTGCTTGGGAATGGGTTGTCAAATAGCAAATGAGAGTGACTGAGAGCTGGCCTAGGAGTAAGGGGCTTCTCTGCAGTTGTCTCTGGCTTCCTGGTGATCTCTAGGATTCCCTGACAGGATTTGAGAGACTGTGGAAGACCTTATAAACAGTAAAACAATTGAGAACCTTTATTTTGCATTATTTTCTTCCCTTGACATTTATTTTTTGTTCATCAGAATATGATTGAAATTTGTACTATTATAAGCAATCAAAATTTCCCCAAAATGTTCCACAGCTACTGTTTTTAGTCATATCATTCTGTCCTCTGTATATTTTACCCAATTACTCAAAGTATATGTGGGTATAGAGGTTCACAAAATGTTCTTTTTTGTCTTGAAAGCTCCTGTTCTCTTAATAAACTCATTTAAAACTTGCATTCTGTGAGAGCTGTTTATAACACACAAAGCAAAATTAAAAGAAACTATTTGTTAGATGATCTCTGTGACAAACCAAAATGAATTAAGTAACAATTTCAACATTAGTTATCTGGGAAGAAGTATGTGTTCTTTGAAATAATGTAAAATTCTAAATTCAAGAGACCAGTGACATTTGCAAAATGTATGGCACTCATCCGTTGAATTCTTTGTTGCCAGCTGTTTTCTCAAGTCTAATTAATGGATATTGGCTGGCTATATTGTAAGTAGAGAGTTGCTACGTATCTAACAGTTGTTACATGCAGCCGGAGATGGAGGGCTGGTTTCTTGAAAGCATGATTGTGAGGTAACTGTCATGGATTTTTCTGTATTGAAATCTCTTGGATGTTATTTTTCAGGCTATGCTCCTATTTCCAAAGCAATATTTAATTCCAAACTCACATATTTAAATTCATAAGTATCTTGTGAGGATGTCTAACTAATGTTTATGACTGCAGGTAAATCAGGTAAGTTCCTTTCTCTATCTGTGATATATCTCAAATGATGTAGTCCAGTATAATGAGATTGGACTGTTGCAGTGCCTGTGGCTCTGGCTACAGCCCCCACACCTGGCAATTCCTGGTGGATGAGTGGCACTCAGGGCTCTGTACTTTGACATTTCCTGATCACTCTGAGCTCCTGTACCTCCATGGGAACTGCCTTTTGCATATTGTTTTTAAGTTCAAGGTTTCCCCACCCAGTTGTATGTATATCCTGATGTTTATGCATATCCCGTATGGAATATGTATGACCTCTGGAAAGTTCTGTTAAGTTTGATGTTCCATTTGTTCATTCAAACAGAACCCTCTCCTGAGATTTTCCCTTTGGATGCACCCCTTGTCATTTCACAAAGTGCAGAACTCCACTGGTTGTAATCCCTCTGTCCCACCCTTTCTGGCACCCAGACAAAAGAGTTTGGAAAGCGTGGGCTGCTGTCTTTGTCTGCCTGTTGTTCATTCAAGTAAAGTTGCAGAAAAGAGCCCTCTCGCTCTGTCTCCTGTCTTTGTCTGTGCAATGCTCACATTGGGTTTGCAATTCTGCTCCCTGCAAGGGAGAACCAGCGCTGGTTTGTTACTTTTGTAACGAATTTCTGCTGTTTATTGCTGTAACGAAACTCCTGCTCCGGGACATCACAAACAGCAAGGTGCAGCAGCTTGGTTGTCGGGCTCTTGCAGACTGCGTCATTGGACAGGGTCCCTCCCTTTGTGGTACTATTAGTACATAGTGGGTATCTTGGCCCAGCAGAAGATGATGCACTGGCAAAACCCCACCTCAGTGGAGTAGCAGTATGTACTGTGGAAGCAGAAGTCCATCTTCATTGGAGGAGGAATTCAGGGAAATTCTAAGCTAGAGGTGGCACAGCCAGCATAGCCCTGCTAACAGGCTTGGGGCAGGACTTCCAAATTTTTAGGTAGGAGAACATGAGTGGGGTTGCTGTTTGCCTACTACTTCATCTAATAAACCAATGATGGAGACAACTCAGTTGTGCCACAAATTCCTGATGCAAAAGTAATCAGCAATCAAAAGAAGGAGTAGGGCATATTGGGAAGACTCTACTGTATCTTAAAAAGCAAGGTCAAATTAAGTAAAATTTTACTATGAAAAGGTAATTTCTGCAACTGATTGTAGAAAGACTTCAGTCCTTATGGTCTTTGCACCATGAAGTGCTGCATGTGGCCACAACTTCAAAAGAATGTATTTAAATTTCTGGTTTCTGGTATCTTGTAGGAGGCAGGGGTGTGAAGAATTCCTGCTATTACTGTTGGTGACAGATCCTGGGTACTACACTCTGACTGCTTGCCATTAATTCAGGATAATTAATGAAAAGAAAATCTCATTGTAGGGAATAGAGATTTGATCAAACAAAAATCCAAGAAAGACACATTGTGTAGTCATCACATTAGGAGATGAACATTGGTCCAAAGAAGAGCACAGCAGGTGTAAGAGAAGAAGATGCACGAGCTGTTAATGTGGTCTTTCGGACAGCTTTACTTGGAAGGGAGTATGTAATTTATGTGCAATTATGAGGAAAGCTGTGAAACGCCACTGCTGGAAAGAAAGCAAAATCGGGACATTTTCACTGGCATACTCCCTTCTACTTTAAGAAGTGATAGGTCACATTCCAATGGGAGAATTGTGGTTTCTGCTATAAGATCTATAAACATCCCAAAAAGTTTATGGCAAATGAAAGAACTGTGAAATTTCCCTCTGTTTTCTCCTTTCATATTTATAACCTGAAAAATGATCCTGTACAGTGTTGTGGGTGAGATGAATATTAAAAGTATTTTGCAAGGCAGAAAGATTTCTCTGGACTGGGATTCCTTTACATAATTAATCTCCATCCAAGTATGACCCTAAAAAAATTATGGAAGATTTATCTTTTGATCCTTACTAGTTTAGCTCATGATTCTGTATATTTTATATCTTGCAGTACTCTCTGCTGATGAAATTTGATAAAGGTGCAAAATTTTGTGGCAGGGGTGATAGAACAGGAGATGAAGGATCATGTATGTTACTCTTTCTTCTTCATATCTGCATTTGGCTGGCAGTGCAGTGCTTCTTGCAAGTTGACTTCATGGGCTCTGCATGGTTAAAGTACTAGGAAAGGAGAAGTGTCCTTGGATGTAGGTTTGAAAAAGCTCAAATGATGAATTTCTAGTTGTGAAGCGAATTGAATTTCAGAAAGAGTTGGGTGGCTTTAGAGAAAATCCAGGTTGGTGTCTTTGGCAGACTCTGCTTCCACAAAGGCACCCTGGAAAAAAAAGGAGAAAGTCCCAAAAAAACTAATTACCTGATACATATTCCTTGCAGAGATTGTCTCTTTATTTGCTGAGAGGGCATAATGGGAACCTGATTCTTGGCTGAGGTTTGAAGGTAGTACAAGAATATAAATAAAATATTAATAGTTCTGCACAGAAAGAATGTCAGTATTATTGTAGACCTTTTAAAAACCAATTCATTCCATAAATTAACCCTTTTTGTTTTTGACAAAGGAATGACAGGACTGTCTTTTCTATAAATAAATATCTTGATTTATTTTAATATTCAATCTAAATAAATTTTTAGCTATGTGTTAAATTATTATTAATCCTATTTTTTTATTCTACTTGTTATATTTTCATCACATCTGATGGCAAGCTGGAATGAGCTGGTTCAAATGCCCAGATGGGAAATCAGTGCTGCCCTGAAAAGCTGCCAAGCTAGACCTTAGTAGTAAAAACATCTGTAGACCTCAGAGCATATGTGGGCCTCCAAGGAAGACACCACACTCTAAACCATCGGGGACATCTGCTGTTGCCAGTGGCCTCTGTGCAGAACAAAGGGAGTTTCCAGGTGAAAGGTGGTGCGGCTGCACTCTGGAAGTTATTTCAGCACTGTGGTGTTGGCGTATGCAAGGGAAGGGAAAAGAGACTCATTTTTTCTCTTAACTCTCTTGAATGGTCAAATACATGCAAAGAATATGGAAAGGACTTGAAAGGAGATCTAGAGAATGGGATAGCAGCCTTGAAATATGCTTTGTAAAATGTGTTTGTGTGGGGTAGCTGTCATGGAAGGTGAAAGGAAGGTTACAAGCGGAAATGGAAGAGAATACCAGCTCCATGTCTTGCAGGTAGCTGTGTTCCTTTGCAGGTGCCACTCTCATACAGCAGCTGGCAAAGCTACTGCTGTATGTATCATTTTCATAGAGCTTTAGAAAGTTTCAAGGTGAAAGGTGTTAAAAGTGAAAGAAGATTATTACTATTATTGCTTTCCCTATGTTCTTTGTTCAGAATTATCATCTGGAGTTTTTTCTTTCTTTTCACAGTAATTTTCAGTCCCAAACAAACCCCTACTTTTTCTGCTTAGACTGAGATAGGACTGAGGACTGTTCTGGCTTGGAAAATGCTACAAGCTTGCTATGAGAATTACTATAGCATTGGAATGTGCTATAATCAGTGGGGAAAGTAAAGAAAATTAAGGACGACTTGATTTCCCTTGCGAATTCTACTGCCATTTATGTGAGAAGTAATTAATTCATTGTTGAAAATCTATGCAGTGGAACAAGTAAAACTTGCCTTACACTGTGCTTTCCAAAGCATAAGGGAATCTTAGCTTCATGCAGGCTTTTGTTTTGTGTTTATGGCAATCAAAGTGTACTCCTGAGTTTATTAAATATTCTTCATACAGGGAAACTACCCTTCATGGCAGGAACAGTAATCAATAGTTTATTTTGTGGATGAATATATTTTTCACCTATTTCTTCCTAAAATATCCAAAGGGACTTGATAAGCAGATGGGTACATTTATATCCTCTGTTCCAAGGTAGAGCTGCTCTTCACCAGACACTTGTCCCTAGATTTTCATCTGTAGATGGACAAACATATGAGGTGCCTGACAGAGGGTTGAGAAGGGACACTTAGTGGTGACTGGCTGAACTTGTGACCTTCTTTATCACTTACCTGCGCTGTGGTCCTGGTCCTGCTGGAGATACAGGGTAGCCCTGCTGAGCGATGGCAGTGGGTAGGAAGGGTACCCTGCCTCTCTTGTCTGCAGAGCAGTAACAGTTTTCTGCCTCCCTTCTACTGGGAGCTTTCTTTTGCTTCCTGGGAAGCTGAGCAGGTAACAGCACTCACCTGTCAGAGGGAAGGTGAGTGTTCTGTCTGTGTGTCTGTGTGACAATGAGAGGCAGAAGAATATTTCTAATACCGGGGGAAGAATGAGTAATGGGGGTATCTCTGTCCTTATACACACAAGCAGATCCATGTAGCAATTAAGTGATCCTATGGACACCGGTTGTTCAGAAATAGTTTTTCACATGATGATATCATGGAATTCTGATTATGGCTCTTATAACTTGCCTTTTCTTCAAGCTGTCTCTGTAACCACAAAAGCTAAGAAGCCATACACATGAAATACTAGTACTACTACTATTACTACTACTACTAGTAGTATTTTAAAGTTTGTGGTCTTTTTGAGAAGAGAGTAGGCAGTACTCAAGCATGATGAATTTTTCTGGATATTAGCTAGCTGACCAGTTAGTACATGCAGATTGAAACTAGCCTCAACCCTGCTGTCTCTTCCCCAGTCACATTTTCAGGTTTAAAGAAGCACTTGGGATTATTGTAGGGTTTTGCAGGTAGGATTTAGACAAGGGTAAAAAACTGTAGGAAATCAGTTTTATTTATAGGATGTGGAAACTGAGTTTATCCTGTGGTCAGTCAATTCCAGATGCTGGGGCTTTAGTTAAAATAAATCACGGTATCCACAATATAATAGCAATGAAGCAAGAAAGAAGATGCAAAGTAAAAACATAGACGAAATAATATAGTCAAAGGAAGAAAAGAAGTGAGTAAAAGAAAGGAGAAGGAATGTAATGCCATAAAGAAAAATCTGTTATATAAAATCCACTTTTTAGAGACAGAAACTTTTCAAATAAAACCTTGTTTCAGTAATATCATAATTACATGGTGTAGGTGGAGTAAAAAGGGATTATTTTTTGCATCTGTTTCAATTAATCCTCTATGCTGGATACCATAGAGAAATCCCTTCAAAAGATCACTTTAGTTCATAGCACATATGATTTTTTTTTGCTATATGCTCCAAGACTGTATCAATAACTGCATACTTCAATAAAAAGATGTCTTCAGAGAATTGCTCAGTCCCCTCCAGATCCGTCCTCAGAGGACTTTATTTCCTTCTTAACTCTTCTCCTATTTTACTTGGTAGTTTATGGACTGCTAGAAAGGTGATGCCTAAATTGTTTCCTTCTTGTAGTTCAGCCTTTCTGATTGAAAGTGCATTGAAAAATGTAAGTGTACAGAACAGTCATCTGCTCATATCCTAGTGGACATGCCAAAACAGACTTAATACTGCAGCAGTCAAGAGCAATGGTAGTTTTTATATTGAAATTCACAGGGGAAAAATCGAATCCTTTGCTAGATTTTAGACATCCTGTCAGAGAGCTGATGTTTCCAATAGCTTGCGGCACCAAACTCAGGTCTGGTATATAATTTTCTTCAATCAATTCCTAAAGTAAAGTCATCAGCTAAACTTCTGTATTTGTGTAACAGTTGGGATTTTTTTGTAGAAATCTATATGTTAAATCTCATGGACCAAATGAGCCTCAACAGTCAAAGCCAAAAATGTTGTACATGGGATATTAAACCAAGATGGAAGGATTCTGTCTCAGAAATCTTTATCTTAGTTCCATGGTAACTAACCATCTATAAACATCTTTCCACCTCTTTAAAAAAGTACAGAGGAAAAAATTTTAAAAAGTATTAAACATGTTTAAAAACCTGTTTCAGGCACAGGTGCTAGTTGGCATTCAGTCATGCACTTAATTAAGACAAGTAAGTTCAGAGCAGCTGTTTCTAACATTAGTAGTAGTAGAAGCTTCAAGTCTAGAGGAGATTCTTCTATCTTCTGCTCAGCTATATCAGTGGGATGATCCTGGTTCTCTCTACAAAACTTTGTGTTGCATGTATTCTTAGCCTGCCGCGGGTAACCACATCGTTACTACTTGAAGGGTAAGTGATAAGTAAAACTGAAAGCGTCTTCTTTTTTTTTTTTTCACTTCCTTTAAGAGAAGACAGTTTTCTTAATGGTTGCTAAGAATTTTAGATGATTTTAAGAATTAAGAAGTTTTTTGTGTCTGAGGAAAAAGATAAATTTAATTGAAAAGAGCAGGAGTGTGGTTTGGTTTTTTGTTGTTGTTGGTTTTTTTTTTTTTTTTTTGCTATGTTAGTGTCTAATTTTCCTTGAGGACAAGGAAGTACAAACAGAAAAATTCTAAAAAAAGACTAGCATGGACAGCAAGGAAAAAGCATGTTCCATATGTGTGTTCTAGAAAAAGAGCAGCAGTGCACATAGTCTTTTTTCTAATGATGGCAATGGGACAAGCCATGCTGGTATGCAGTTTAGCTGCCTCCCTGCTCCCAGTAATGTCTGTCATAGTAATGCGTCTGCAATAATGCAGAGGAGCAGTCAGTGTGATACAAAGATCTTTGTCTGCTAAGTGAGGCTGTCTTATTAAT
The DNA here is from genome assembly GCA_013389985.1 of Dryoscopus gambensis. Classification (NCBI taxonomy): domain Eukaryota; kingdom Metazoa; phylum Chordata; class Aves; order Passeriformes; family Malaconotidae; genus Dryoscopus; species Dryoscopus gambensis. Next base: position 27,340 of record WEIT01018318.1, read on the forward strand.
AGAAGGCAGTGAAAGCCAGTGGCTAAGAAAGGAAGTAGTTAGGAATGGAAAAGAGAGTCTGGGTGCAGGAAGCTGGGCTGAGGCTGGAAAAGCTGCTGTGCCTGCTCAGTTTGCTCCCGTTTGGAGCATCTCCTGGGGTAGAACAGTAACAGCCAATATTACTGTCGTGGACCTTGACTTGCCAGGAAGGGATGAATGGCTAGGCTGCAGAAAATCATGATAGACCTGAAGCCAAATTACAGAGAAAAGTACCTTTCAAATGTATTTGGTGGAAAATTACATGATAGTATGTGTGTGGAAGTTTATTTTCAATACATGGAGCAGTGAAATGAAGGCACTTGGATATGGGTAGCTATGAGAAACAGACACTGTGTGTGTGGAAACAGGATGCAATGGGAAAGCAGGAAACTGGTAGAGACCAGCAGGAAGTCAAAAAGCTATAGAGTCATTTAGGTTGGACAAGAACCTTAAGCTCATTGAATCCAACTGCAAACCTAACACTGCCATGTCCACCAATAAACCATATCTTGGAATTTGATGTCAGTGCAGCTACTGGTGATTCAGCCTTCTGAAACTTGGAAGCTGGACCTGATTGCAGTCAGTGAGGATTTTCTGTGTATGCTAAATACTTATGAAACTAAGGGGAACACATCACTGGATCCATAGCTGTGTCATGAGGCCGTGGTACCTCGGTTTGTTCTGGTCTTTGTTCCAGAAGTCTGAGTCACTGTGAACTTAAGGTTGAGGAAGGAAGGAGATACACCAGCAAGCAACCTTACCTATTAATAAAATGGCTAAGCTGGCATCCCTTTTATTTTCCCTCCCCCTCCCCCCCCTTTTTTTTTAATATGAATGTCCATTCTTGTAAATCACTTATGTTATCTGAATTAGCATGTAAGATACCTTTGTGCTGCTGGGAATTTGGTTCCTAAGGTTAATCCATATGGATACTAGCTTCTGCAGGCTCCCATATTTTGCTTTCCAGTTCGTGAGAAGACTAGAAGATTGGAAATCCTTTCAACTACCCAGTCTGTCGACACATGGCACTAATGCATTTCCACAAGCATTGCAGAAAGAGATCTTCAATCTTTTGAAAACAATTCTCCACCATTTTAGTAATATTAAGCTCTATGTGAAGATTACGTTCTTAGGGAGGTGTTATATGACTATATTTTGGGATGTTCCCAGTTGCCAGTGCTGTTTTCAGTTCTGGTGATTGCACCGCCTTTCAGAGCTGTGGATTTTGGGTCCCATTGATGTCTGACCCTTAAACAGAATGAGTTCTTAGGTTTAAGTCTATTAGAACAGTGTCTGCATAGAAGAACCCCTCCATGATATGTTTTTATTGTATTTCTCATTCAAAGTTTTATGTCTTCTTCTGAAAAATGAGTTTTGAGCACACTTTGACTTTTCTGTCAAGAAGGTCTATTCTTTAGAAAACATTGAACTGTCTACTAAAAGATGTGGTAAAGCTGGTGAAGTTTTCCTCTACCTACAAAATACATGGCTAAAAATATACCTTAGGAGCTTATAATTTTTCCAAAAATTATTGCAATATTAAAGATTTTCTGTCTCATACAACTACTAATACCACAAATATCCAAAAAGATCTGGTTAGGTAGAAGGCCCAGAGTTTCTGGTCACTGTGGGAGAGATCACTCTGGAACAGATCAAATGAAAAGTACAGCTTTCCTTCTTGGCGGTGCTGGTATGAGGCATAGGAATTTCCTGCTAATGTGACAAGAAAGCTAAGTGGTATAATAAAATTGAATGGGAAAGAATAATGTCAGGGTTGATTTAAGGAATTCAATGCAGAAAAAACCCAACTTGCTGCTTACACATCTTCTCCTTAACTCCCTGAGGTCTTGCTGCAGCTTTGGAGTTGTCTTTTATGTCTCTTCGGCTGAAAAAACCTGAAGTCCAAAGTTTGAGCTGAGCTTCATAAACTATGCAGACTTTAAAACAAAATAGTATAAAAGAGGGATGAAAATGCATTATTAAAGAAAAGAAATAAAGATGAAGTAATTTTCTGAAGGGATAGAGGCCAGGAACAATTATCATTTATGGAATAGTGCAGACTTTCTTAAGAAAATAACCAATTTTATTGTAGGGAGAACTTTTGTTTGCCATTCAGTACCACACCCGCAAAAAACCCCAAATATTGAGAATCAGTGAAATACAATGGAAAAGACAGACCTTGGCAAATGACAGAGCTTTGTTCAATTACAAACAGTAAAAAAGCAACTAGTCTTCTGAAACTAAGCCCCCAAAAATGCCCCTGGCAGTGGAGACGAGAGTAGCATAAGCAAGATTTTGGAAAGAAAGCAAACTCATACCATCCAGTGAAAGTGGTTTTTGCTTTTTTTGTTAAAAAGAGTGGACTGTCAGGACACACTGGACTTTCCACCGTGTGTTCATTAAGCACCTCTGTGTGCTGTGTCCCAGGGGAAGCCACTGAGTGGCCTTACAGCCTCAGCAGCCTTTTGGGCTCTGGGAGTTACCTGGAACATGTCTTATGGGAAGATAATCAAGTGGAAATGCAGAAACACTTTGCCCTGCTGGATTTAACAATTGCAATTAATGAATTTCCAGCTTTGCCCCAAGTAAGCCAGTCAAGGTCTGGTTATCCCGCATCAGTCTGTTCTTTTGTCCAAGATGAGCAGGCATCACATGTCTGCTGGCCAGGGTTTGGTGCTGGGGGTCTCGGGAGGCCTCTCCAGCATGTTGGCACAGCTCTGTGCTGCAGCTGTGCTGGGCAGGGCAAGGGGCTGTTGCTTCGGTCCTGCTAATAAATGTGACGCAGCACATTTCTCCCTGCTCTCTGGGCCTGTGTCTTTCTGAGGGAGGTCTCTCTTGTCCCTGTTCCAGACTGGCCAGCTCCTTGTTGCAGCTGCTCTGGGATTGTTTGGTCTCTCCCGAATAATGTCTCCTGATGAAGTGTGACCCCTTGATAGAAGCAGCAGTTTCATTCCTCACACCTTCCCCCGTGACCTGTGGCTGCTCTGCTGATTCATCACCATATATTGCATGAGACAATTGTTTCCACGTTTAAGCCAGTAATTAGCCTTTTTTGCCATAAATATGAGTTCGATTTGATTTTCAACTTCACTGTGCAGCCAAGACATTTCTCATGTGCTCTCCTCTTCTTCAGAAGAACTTGAATTTATTTTTTTAAGAGAGGATGGTGAGAGAAATGAATTGGACAAGCTGTTTATGAGACATGCCAGTCTAAAAAATGCAGTGCTTTACGTTGTTTGAATATTGTTTGATTTACTACTTTATTTACTACATAGCAGTTGAAAAACAACCTGACCCATCAACCCTGGGAGTATTTTTCACATAGCTGTGAAAAGATGGGTGCCTTTTGCTATATCTGGAAAGACTATCTGGCTATTCTCAGAGTTGTTTAGGGTGAAGATTATAAGCAGAAGATCTCTGTGCAGGGAAAGCTGTCTGCTGTCATATTTGGAAGAAAGCAGGGACTTGTAAAAAGGGGGAAAGAAGTGAGGGAACAAAGGAGGTATTTTCATAGTCTGTATTTAAATGTTCCTTAGAAGTCTCAGCTAGGTGGTTATCTCATTAGAGCAGCAGCCAGTTTTATCGACTTACCACTTTACCAGGACTAAAACTCTTACTAAGGTTTTATACATATATTATCAGCGAAATACAAGGGTTCAAGGTTTTTCATTGTTTTATGTAGGTAATCATCTCATTTAAAGGGTCTCATACCAACCAGTTAAGCCAACTCTGATAAGCCTCCAAAGTCTTAGATGACATTTCAGATAATACTGTATAATTTGGCATTGAGCTGTGGGAATATAATTGGGGGAGAAACCTTCAAACTAGCAATTTAGCCAGGGCTAGGAGTAATTGTAATTACAGATTTTCAGGCTAAGCTATGTGAATCATCCCAGAAAGATACAGGGCAGAGCTAGGAGTCTGCTTCTAGCAACTCATGTGCGTGAGCAGGGAGAAATTAGGAGCTGTCTGCTGCCCTGTTTTTCTGCAGGTGGTGACGAGAGGTGGCTGGAAAACTTGTGACTGTGGCAACCTGCAGACAGCGATAGGAGCTGGAAAATGGCTTGTGACCGCTTTTAAGCAGGCAGTGCTATGCATACAAGTTTTTGGCTACATCTCTGGATGTAAGACAAAAAAAGAGACAGAAGTATGCTTTCTCTGGTGGGTTGCATGAAGCTGAAACCTGAAAAAAATTATCAGTGGAAAATTAGCAAGCCATCTTTGGGAATGACTGGACTGAGCTGCATGCTCTAAGGAGATAGGCCTGAGGTAGATTTCTCATTTCTTTTGAGCAACATCTAAAATCAGTGACATCCAGAGATCTGGGGGCAGGTACAGCCAAACTGCATTAGTTTGGGGTTTTTTTGGCAAAACAGGTAGATGTGGCACTTAGGAACATTGTCCAGTGGTGGACTTGGTAGGGTTAGATTTATGGTTGGACTCAATGATCTTAAAGGTCTTGTCCAACCTCAAGGATGCTATTATTAAAGGAAAAGAAGACAAACAGGTGACTCAAGTCCACCATGAAGATCACCACTTAAAGGATTTGTCTGGCAGATATTATCTTGACAACTGATTTATGTTGATAATAATAGAAACTCTATGGAGCCTTTGTTCCTCTCTTAAGAGGGAGGAAGGGAAAGGGGAGAACAACATGTTGGAACGTCTGTGAGCAGCTATAGAGTAGGAAACAGAAAATATTTGGCTGCAAAAGCTGTTGCAAAGCACACCATGGCACTCCATATCTATCATACGTGCAAATTTGCTGTTGATATATATGGAGAGGGTGATGACACCTTTTGAATGGTAACCTGATATTTTTCAGGCTGGTGAAAGAATAAGGAAAATCTGAGAAAAGTCAGGAATACCGGCAGCTGTGAATGCTGTGGTTTAGATTATATTTAAATCTGTCTTTCCATTTGCTGTGTTCACAGTGCTCAAGACACAGAAGTTAATCACAGATTGTGCTGCCATTTTTTAATCGTCTTTTTCTAAGATAAGTAGTGTTGGTTAGCTATGATGTAAGGTATATAAAATATCATACGAAGCTTCTGATGCCAGTTTACCTCTTTAGCCCTCAGTTAGGTGCCACATGGCTAGTTTTATTGGGTTTATCTGCATGTATTTGCTGGCAGCCCATCCACTCCCTATCATCGTTCTTTTTTTTTCAGGGCAGTACAGAAAATAGCTCGCAGGATTCTTCTCAACGGATCTTTTAAATCAACTGTTTCCAACTCCTGCCGTTATGCTGGTCTTAAAACCCAGGATCTCTTTATGGCTCTTTGCTGGTTGAGTTTCTGTTATGGTTGCTACATTTTCTTCAAAATTCTCACCAGTTTTCTGCGAAGGAGTGGAATTTCAGTGGATAATTCTCGCTTGTCAAGCTTATCCCACCTTTCTGCAACTTTCTTTCCTAAATGTGAAAGTTCTTGATTGTGAGAGTAATAGCACCAAATTCATCATTAAATAAACAATTTTAGTTCATAATTTAGAGCCTTTCTGCTGGTAATGCAGATATACTTCTGGCATGTGAACTCATGTGTATTGGAACTGCTGTGGTAGCCAGGCTATTTCTGTTGAAAATGGCACGTCATGTCAACCAGCCTGATCCTCTGAAACATATCAGCAATCATCCCAGTCTGGGAGCTCACAACCTATAGCCAAAAATCCAAGTTACTTTTGGCTCTTCAAGGGCAGGCAGAAGAATAGAATGAGACATTTCTAATCGTAAAGTGCTTCTGCATGACCACAATCTGATTTCTGCATTTGCCAAATGTTTCCTTTGCAGTAATGTTTCATTTTTGGGTAACATTCCATTTCAGTTAACTGTGCTGATCAGCATCTTGGGTCTCTTATTTAATGAAATAAAACTTAATACAAGTTACAGCTACTTAAAAGGGAGAGAGGAAAGAGGGTAACTTCTGCTTACATGAATTGGACAATTATCTGTTTAACAAAAAGAGGAATTTAGTGTTCAGCTTTACAAATAGGGTAACAATTATTTATAATCATGAAACTGATTTGAAATGCTTACTGAGTGGTAGATGGCTTCATATTCATTGCCTTTATTGTCCTATCTCGCCCATGAATCAAAGCAGACTTTCAGGGCTGTCTTTTCTGCCTGGTTCATTATCTCCAGACTGTGGCATATCAAGAGAATGTGCTTACTTTCATGTAAAGTATAAAGAAATCAAACTTCAAGCTGTTTCCATTTTGAGGATTTAAAAACAGGATCCAATTCTTATTTTTTTCTCTTTTTATTTTTTCTTGCAAACTTTTTACAACATTAATAAGGATTTCTGATAAGCAACATTGCTACTGATATTGCCAGACACAGCTGATGAAAAGTAACACTAAATTGTTCATTAGATTTGGCTCAGATAGTTTCTGTGTGAGAAATGTATTTATGGAAGACCAGCTTTCCCCAGAAGATGGTACTCATCAGGGAATATTTTGGTGTGTCTGGACATGGTCAGGTTGGTGGTATGCCATCAGGGGAGGAGTTAATTCTCATCTGAAGTAGAGCATTTGTTTTCTTTAATAGAGAGAAAGGTTTATATTGGTGGTGCCTACTGCATTCCCTGACTACTGTGGCAGAAATCTCCTCAAAGATTCCCAGCAAGTTAGCGAACCATGAACCCCGAGCTCTCTCCTCTCTCCGCTCTTATACTGTCAATCCTTAATCAAGCTGTGCTTCTTCAAGTGTTTTCCCATTTGATATTCTAGGAGTTTCTCCCCACTTTATATCAAGCTAACTGTTCTATGGTTTCCTGTTATGTCTCCAGGCACTTTTAAAATAACTTTGTTATGTTAGCCACTTTCCAGTCCCCAGGGGTCTCTTCTGAACTAAATGAACTTGTGAATGTTCCTGCTAATTCCTTAGTTTCTCTCTCCACTTCCTTAGCAGATTTGGATATTTGTCTGGCCATGGTTTTTAAGACTGTAATGGTATTGGTATTACTAAAATGGTTAGACAGACTTAAACAACAAAAAATCTTTCTCTTTCAAAAGCAAACTCCTGACCTCTTCATAAAAAAGACAAGCACAATACATGCTTCATTTTTATTTTGTTTTTACCTCATACTACTAAAAAGGATTTGCACTCCCTTGTCCTTGCTCCCTGCACAGTAAATCTGCTGTGTGTGAGGAAGGAGTAGCAATAATAGGATAGCTTTCACTGTACCTTGTGGTGTTTACATTCTGTTTTCCTTGTTGTGAATTGGAAATGCTGTGAGGCAGCAGTGATTGGCGACATCCTCTGTCACCCCAGCCACCTCTCTGCCGCAGAGCCCCGGTGCCACCTGCTCAACAGTGCCTGTCACACCCAGGCTCGCCCCTGCCTGGGAAGGGCAAGGCAGCATGGGCCCCTCTCAGTGATGAGCTGGGACAAGGCCAAGCCCTTTATGGGAGACTGGGCTGATAGTCACAACATGGGGTGGCCTGTCTAATCCACTGATCCAGGCTTGGTTTTTAAAGTTCTTTCTATTTTTTCAAAAGTTTTTTTATTTAAGCTCATGAATATTTCGTTGCATTTTTTGTTGTCACTTTGAGCCTAATTAGATGTTTCATCTTTTCATGGACAACCTTTTCCTCTTTGTCCTCTATGAAGAGTACACCTTGACCAATTTAAATGTCAAAGTTATAGTGTAAAAATCAAAGTTACAGTTGCTTGTGAGAAGTGTACTAGCATAAGTCACTGTAACAGGTTCTTGTAATGAACACCTGAACATTATTTTAGATACATATGTGGGGGAAGTAACATGTTGGTAAGAAACAACTGTTGAGAAGGAGTAAATATAATCTGTCTAATTCAGGCAAAATCTGGGTTTTTTTTCTGAATACCATTGAGGTGTAAGGGAAAAATACATGCTTGTATGTGGTTATGCTCAAGATATTCTGAAGTATGGATTGTTTTCTATAAGCTATTTCTCATACTCATTAGAAGCTGTTAATTCTTATGAGTTTTTCTTAATGATACTTGTACAATTATACTTTTGTAATATGGTGACATTCATTCTTGCAAAAATATTTTCCTTATCTTTATTAATCAAAGAGACAGGAGAATAAATCTATATTTTTCTTAATGAATTGATGCTAAAATGGAAGAAAGAAACATACCAGAAAGACGAAGAAATAATGAAATAGCAACTACAGATAAGCAAACCATGCCCTGTAAATATAAAAACTAGGTTCAGCTTGGAAATGTGCAAGCAATATATTTGCAGGAAGAATTTTGAAAAGTAGAAAATTTCCTGCAGTACTGAAGAGGGAAAAGAAAAAAGGAGTTTGGTTATAAACAGAGGATCCTGTGTAACTTTCCAGCAAACACCAGAAACAGAGCAGGTCCTTTAAGTTTTGGTCAGTATATCTAAAAGCACTCCATCACAGAAGGAGCAAGTTTTTCATTCCTGCCTGTTGTGCAGCTACCTCTGGAAAAGTGATCTAGGTTCTGAAAAATGCAGTGTCTGAAAAAGAAAAAGGAAAAAAAAAGAAATATTAGAAATTGAATATGCCTCTCATCTTATACCTTCTTGTATATGTGCAGCTTTCTGGGAACATCTAAGAATTAAACCTGAATCTGCTTATTTTCATTGTCTGGGCCCCAAAAAACTTGTGAATATATTTCAATTGACTTAAAGATCTTCATGGTGTTTTAGAATCTGATCTGAACAGGATGGAGCACATTCTAAATTTCCAATTTTTATCTTAGTTTTGTTTCTATTTGTCTTAAAGGGGCAAATAGGCCACAAGTATCTAATTCTGCACATTTTTAAATGGGAATCTTGCCCCCCATTCCCCTATCACCAGTGCACGGACAAGGCAGTATGGTAACAGGACACTAAGCCCCAAAATCCTTCTCCCAAAGCCCTGTGCTCCTGCGCTGGTGCGTCCCATGCTGGAGGCCCCTGTGCAGGCCAGGTCCTCTCCACACGCTGCTGGCAGGGTCTGGGGTACCTTTTTGGGGTACCTGACTGCAGGACACTCTCTCCCTCCAGCTCCCTGCCTTCATCCTGTCCCTGATGTCCCACACTACCCTCACACCAGGGTCACTGCAGTCATAGCCAGTTTTCAGCCCTTGTGGAGTCACAGAGCCTCTGCAGCCCTCGCGGAGAGCCCAGCCTGGGCTCCAGCTGGGTTAATTTTATGATTTCTCTGATTGTCCATGCATTACTCAACTATCCTTTGCAGCAAGGATGGGGCCCCAGAGCTGCCAAGTGAAAAGCCCTGACAGCCTCATTTAAGCACACTTTACAGGATTTCAGGCAAAGGAAGTTTGAGTACTGGTTGCTGTAAATGACAAGATTTCCAGTGACTGCGAATGTATCCCCACAACCCATGAGAACACAATTTATCACTTCACGTTCCCAAAACAAGTAGGGAATCGGCCTTGAACTTTGAAAGGAAAATGACACTTAATAATTAAACCAGTTGGATTGTTTCTTATCAACACAGGATTGCTCTTTTTTTTTTTAACTACTTACAAGTGAATGTTTTTCTTTACTTCTTACACCTGGATTCCTTGATTTCCCAGTTTAGTATTTAAAAAAGGAAATAAACCTGCTTTAAAGGCTGAAAGATGCTGCAGTGTTCCCTCTGCAATAGCCAGATGTCCATTTGAACTTAGAATGGAACTCAGTGCCTCAGCTAATGGCCATTGATCAGTTTATGAAGTGAAAAACCTTGCCAGAGATGAAGTATCAATGCATCAGCCAGAGAAAATATTATTTTGTTTGGGGTTTTTTTGGTAATTTCTGCCTGTCTTTTCCCACTGATGTGTTTCTGACTCTTTGCCAGCTCATGTGGTAAACAGCCAAACACCACAACAAAAGGATAGTCTTATGTTGAAGGTTTAAAAAAGACAAATGCATAGAGTTTATCTAAGCAGAGAATAAGAGACAGAAGTTAATAACTCAGTCTGAAGTTAAATTTAAAATATGAATACTCAAAATGCTACTGGAGACAGTAGGATGTAGAGGGGAAAGTAGCTGAGGCTGATAATTAGGGAAGACCTGCCCATTGGGACTGCCAGTCATTTTCAGCAAAAATATTGAGCACTTTATTTGTGTCCAAATGTAGTATAACACTAGTTATAGAAAGTCTGTACAAGTCTGATTTATCCAGGGTGGAAATGGAACAAAGACAAATAGGAGAGGAGGGCAGATTGAGTGAAAAGTGGAATAAGAATATGGATATATGAAAGTGCAGTGAAATAATAAAAAAAATAATGCAATTTGAACCTTCTGGAACTGTTGAACTTGAGTTTTGAAATACCAGCAAAGTGTAGACAGAGTGGTGAATCTTCACTGGAAGTGATGGAAGAAAGTGCTGGTCATTCCCAGCAAATTAGCACCCTTGACTTGGGTACTGCCTTGTATGAACACTCCTAGTTCTCTTAGCATGAGGTTACCTAATTCAGTTTATATCATACTATGGCCTTCAGCTACAATGCCCATATGTTATTTATAATATTTTAAAGGTTGGTGCTTTCAGGAGCCTCTTGGAAATATAAGAACTGCGTGATGTTATACGTGATGTCAAAATCTCTCAGGTACTCAGACCTTAGAGCAACAGTATCTTCCATTCATTTATTTTAGCATTGAAAGGTTGGTAGCACGATTCTAATATTGCTGGAGAATGCACAGGGTTTCATCAGGTTCACAGGATTTTCAATGCAATGGGTTGTTTCTCATTTAAGTAAAATACTGTTGTGTATGAGAACAAATGAAAGCAAAGCACAAGTTATAAACTATCTTGTAACTGCACATGTTTTCAGTGATCTTGAGAGTAAATTTGACATAAAAATTCTGTTAAATTACTTAATCTGCACAAGTATTTTTATCTGTTAAAGTTTTACTAGTTATGTGCTCTTCGGTTTGAGGGATTTTTAGCTATGTATATTTGAAATTCTGTTCTCAACACTAAACTATAAATATTTGCCCATTTTATTTGGTTTAATTCCTTAAACTAACTCCAGAATGTCTTTTCAAACCTGTTGACTCTGTCCCAACTCCAGTAAAATGAATGCTTTCTTTGTAATCCCACTATTGTGCCGATTGGAGAAGTAATTGAAACCTCTCATGGGCAATAGACCAGCTATTTTACATACCTCTCTTATCTGTGTAAACATTTCCTGATCTGCTTTCTTCTCCATCCCTTGGGGTCAATAACAGTTTCTTATGATGTCTTTATTTTGAAATGGTCAGATCCCTCTCCCCCTTCCAAAATTGTGAGTAGAATTAATGAATATTTTCTTTATTGTTCATTTTTCACTCCCTTCCTTTCCCTTTTTTTGTACCCTGCTCTCCCACTCATAGGCAAACTTGTGGGTTTGTTTTTTTTTTTTTTTCTCTTGGAGCTGGACAGCCCCTACCTTTAATTTTTGTAACCGGCAAATATTCTTTTTGCTTTCATAATGATTTTTTCATTGCCTTTTTTGTCATTTTCCCCCCTCTTGAATGTTTCAGAGAAATACTGTAAAAAAAAAATTGAAGACATTGACGTAAGCCATCAATTTACTCTGTTCTCAACAGGCATTTGAGACTAATTTTCTTTCTTCCATGCTAAAGGTGGGCAGGTGCTATGTGACTTTGACTTCTGACTTAAATCTGGGCACACAGTTGATTATCAGCAAGGTATAGGTGACAATAGTCTGACGGTGTTGATGAATAAAACGGTTATCCTACTGAGCTGTGTGCAAAAAATTTCTGAATTGACAGAGATAAAAAAATTTGACAAAGATAAATTTATGAGTTATTGTCTCAGCCTGTGGTTTGTTTAGGATTTGTCATTCTTGAAGGTATAATCAATCTAAGTTCTGATCATCTGCATGGCTCTGAGCAGAGGGCTTCTCTGCCTGTGCTCAGTTCCACACCTCCAGCTCCTGATGGTGAAACTCATGGGGCTTTCAGTGAGCTTTGCTGGTTTGCCACTTCTTCCCCTCCTCACTGCTTGCTTTCATATATGGGTGTAATTCAGGATGCCGAGGGGTTTAGGAGAGCATGAAATCTCATGGCCAGCTTCATCTAGTCCTGATGACAGCAGCACACCAGTAGCTCCAGCCCTGTGGAGGAAGCTGCAGGAAGAGTATCAAAGAACAATATCTCCTGGGAACCTGACAGTCTTTCTGGTTCTCTTATTGCCAGTGCCATGCTTCTGAGTATGGTTCAGACTATTAATGCACTAGATTAAAATAGATCAGAGTTTGCCTGTTTTATTGGGGCTTGTAAATCATGTTAATGGTTATAATGATAAAATAGCTCTCCTCCTTCAGAATTTTCTGTTGGAAACTATACTGAGGCTGCAGTGTTACTAATACTTTCCTGGACCTCAGATGCTTTCACCAAGAATAAAATGGTCAAGTAATTTACATATATTGATCAGGTCACATTTTATATAAAACTTTATAACATTTATGATCCTCATTTAGTTAATTATAGATTTTATTAAAACAGTTAGAAAGATATTAAAGTATATTCTGCACTTCTTACAGACATTGAATTTTAAAGCAATAGAGTTGATGGCTTTTACAGCTTTCCAGTCTTAAAGTAGCATGTTGAATTTAGAGATGAACTGGATGAGACAGTGCCTTGAGCTGGTTTCTGTCGACACTGAGCTGTGCTATGTGGGTGTAAATGCTGCCACATCTGAGCTTTACTCCTGCCCCTTGTGGGTTTGAATAACTGCTAAAACTCTGGAGGGGCTGTGATTCAGGTTTTAAGAGCTTCAGCCTGCAGACCTTTGTAAGAAGCCTAATGCAGACTGCATTAACCACCTCAGGAGGTTTTTCTTCAAATTTTAACCAACTACATCATTACTTCTAGTTCTTGTATGTATGTACAGATCATTTTTCTTGGATGCAATTTTTAATTGCCAGTTCAGCTGACTGCTGGACTACTGAATCATAAACATCAGGCATTTTATTTTCAGTATTTTTGTTCAGGCAGGAAATAATACTGGGTTGTGATGAGAACTAGAAGAGTTTCTCTCACCAGCCATGAGCTTTAAATTTGTGTTTATATCTCTATGTGGTGCTGGTGTGTTTTCATAGGATGCTTTTTATGCTCTGTTCTTTAGAAACGTATGAGGGCTATTGCTAGTGGGAGAGACACTGCATTAAGTTTTGCTCGAAATTCAGGAAAATACTTTGCATTTCTGCTAGAGAAAGATTGTGGAAGCTGCCTGGATTACAAAGACCTGAGATAAACCTAATGGCTCAAACTTGCAGTGCTTCAGGGCAGGAGGGGAATGGAAAAAGGGGAAATGTGCACTCAGGCCCCAAATGATACTTAATAGCTTTCATGTCAAAAGCGGTAAGATTCATTCTTTAATTCTTTATTTTTATTCCCTAACTTTTACCCTTATTTCACTGTAATAAAGCTGAGAGTTGTTTCATCACAAATTGTTTAAGTTTCAGTATATCTAAATTTCTTTCATTACTCACCTTAACTTTTACAAAGGATTCTAATATATTAAACAAAATTTACACTTACAGAAAGTTATGCTGGTTTGCGCCTCAGGTACTTTATAAAGACATCTGTAATGACTTTCTCAACGATTTTCTTAAGTACTTAAGTGAGGATCATGAGTTTATAATTCCCTGGATCATCCTTATCATCTTTACCATCTCTACAAGAACACTATCTTCAGATTCTTCTTATTATACCTATAATGATAAATTAAGTCACACCTATTTGGTATTTTTTGTGTTTTTGTTGGTTTTTTTTCTTTCCCCCACCCCGGGAAGTAATTCAACTAAGAAGAGTAGAATATTTTAGTTGGAAAGGACTTAGCATGGTCATCTAGTCCAAGTGACCAATTCAAATTTTCAGGCTACATTCCATTGTAAAGTGAGTTATTTCTTCAGCTGCTGTTCAGTTTTGCATCAAACATAGAATAACTAGGACTGTGCCTATAAAGCTGAAATTCTGATTTATTCAGTCATTAACCAAAAAAGTCCCATGCTATTTCAATGATAATAGAATGAAAATCCAACTGGTGTTTTCTTTCTCAAACTTGTTTTCCATAGAGATTGCTGCTCTTAGGCAAACACCTATTTAAACCTTTGAAATGTATAATCTTAACTTCATACAGCTCTAGGAGCCTAAATTTGTTAGTGTTTCATCCCTACTTGCAACAGTATTACAATTTAAGTTTCAGTAATATAAAAAGCATT
>WEIT01018319.1:0-13605 GCA_013389985.1 Dryoscopus gambensis
CTTTAGGGTTGGGCTGCCTATCTTTGCAAACTTCTCAATTCCTTCATTCACTTTCTCCCTTTAAACTCTTTCCCTTCTCCTGCTGAATATTTCTGTGAAATCTTGCCAATGCTTTTGGGTTTTATATACCAATGATCTGGATTGCACCATTATTTATTTTACTATTTCTTTGTAAGTATAAACATTAAAAGCAGATGAGAGACTAGTTGGGCACCGTGTCACAGCGTCACATTCCCCTTTCTGGTCAAGATCCAGAATACATGACTGTATTCTGCTATTTGACATCAATTTGTCTGAAAGCACTTGCCTGCAGTTTCAACACTTCTCACGTTAGGACATATCTATCCATAATATAACCAGTTCACTCAAGGAAAGCCAGATTAAAATGCTCCTTAAAGTAATCTGTACAGACTGTTTTCCATATGTTCCTTAAATATGACAGTAGGATTGAATTCAGAATGTCAACACATTTCACATTAATGAAGTTTAAAAAAAGCTTATTCTAGTATATTTGGATTTGGTTGAACTGAAACTGATTGAGAAATTAGAAAAGTGTTGGTGAAAAAATGACCTCCCGGGAGGGTACTTCTGGGGAAAATCTGCATCAGAGTGCTTGCAGCACTGCCCAGCAGTGAAGGCCTCTCGGCAGTGAGGATGAATGAATGAATGATTGAATGAAACCTTCCTCTGCCCCATCAACACCACTAGTTTGTATTGGGCACTTCTCCTCTACATTAACTTTCCTCCCTCTTCCCTTGGCAAAACCACACAGGCAGAGCAGCTGTGGTAATTTTTGAGCTCCTTCCTAGAGCTACTACCACAGGAGCCTTCACTGCACTGTGGAAGCCAGGACAGGCCTGGGTGTAAATCTGGTTCTTTGTTGATATCTTATTATTCTTGCAAATACATCTCCCAGTTTACTTGGAAATTTACATAACTGTGAAGAGGATGGATGTCTTGCATATTAGAGTAGGGAATAGGATACCCTTGGGTAAATCTGGCAAAGAAATACATTAGTATTTGTAAAAAAGCATTATAGTTGAGAGATACTCGATTATATGATAGAGTTGTTCTCTGCTAACAAGCAAGTAGGCACGGTGTAAAACAGCTACAAGGCAATGAAGTGCCAGACTCCCACATAGGAAGTCAGGCTGTGCTCCATTTACACATCAAGACTCTGTCCTGATAAACATGGCTGTGTGTAGCAGAAATACACTGGCCCACCCTTAGTTAGTGCCAGATGACTTAAAAGACTATCTGCCCCACAGACAGCTCTTTTTTCAGAACAAGAACCTTTAGGGCACAGGAATAATTAGTGTCTACTGTCCAAAAGGTCTGGCCCATGACTTCAGCTGGGCTTCCCTGGCTTCATGTGGGCAAACAAGGAACTGGGTCAGAAGAGAGGGGCAGAGCCTTCTTTAGATTAACTGTTAAAGCCAGGAGGTCCAGCTTTTCCCCTGCAAGCAACTGGGACCACCTTTGACTAATCACTGACTCTGGATTGCTCACAACTCCAGAAAAGATCACACAAAGTTATTAGAAAAAGGGAAACAGGACAAGACACAAAACACAGGTTCATGAGGCTATTCAATACGTGGCAATTTTGAGGACGCCAACATAGCTGTGCCCTTGTGCAAAGTACTGAGTGTGGACACCTGCATCAGCTCAAAGTGACAAAAATCAGTGAGAGTGGTAACTGTGAAATTACCTCTCCAATACCTCCCAATACTCTGTGTATGAGCTTTTAACATAGATGTGATGCCACAGCCCCCATCTTGTCCTTTTAGTGTCTTGTCCCTAATGAGTTCTTATTATATTTCAGTGCACAGAAGCATCCTGCCCAGACATTGTATTGCTAAATTCTCTGGGCTTTCAGACAACCTGTGATGAAAGATAATTCAAGAAAGGAGAGTTATTTTAATGTTTGGAATCCCATATATTTAACAGCATTTCACTACATGTTATCACTCATCTAACACTGAGTTCTGTGTGAACTCAACAAAAGAGGAAAATAGGCAGAAGAGAAAAAAGGAAGAAGCAGGGTTTCTACTGCTCGTGCACATGGCAGCAGGGGGCTTCAGTCAGGCTGAAAAGACAACGGCCTAAAGGAGAAGACGTGGCTGACTACCAAAGACTGTTGTATACACGACACAGGCTTTGTACTCTTATTTCAGATGACAAGTAGAGTGGATGCTCAAAAGGACTAGCAGTCCAAGAGAGGCAAAAAAGAGTGCATATTAGAAGATCAAACATTTGACAGCCACTCATATTGCTGGGTCACACAGCCCAACACACACAACCTAGCTGATGACTGGTGTCTATAGACATAGCTGGTTTCAGTCTCCTCAGAACACACTTGAGTAAATACAAACAAATGAAAGGGATATTTGATTCAACTACCTAAGGTAACAAGGTACTTGCTTGCTCCACACAAAAAAAGAGCAGATTTGATATGTAGGGAATGAATCGTGACAGCCCTGACACGCAGATAGTGCCCCTCCAAGTGACGTCACCCGCTTGGCTGGTCCCCACTCTCCACAGTGTATATTAGTTTTCCTCCTTGTCTCAAGCTGTCACTTTAGGTTCATTTCACTGCAGTTGCCAAGGTATTGTAAAGGGGAAAAGGAAAGAGAAACTATCAGAGTGAAGCTGCATGACAGTCTAAGTTTGGTAATCAAAGTAACTTAAAAGATTTTATTTTTAAATCACATCATCAACTTTCCTTTTAAGAAAGCATGCAAAAAACCAAACCAAACGAAAAAACAACCCCTCCCCCCACAAAAAAACCCCAAACAAAAAAACCCACCCAAACTCAAACCAAAATACCCCATGAGAAAAACAAAAACCTGCTTGTAACTTCCAAGCCATTTGAAATAAGACTTACCATTTTGAGCCATGGGTTAATATTTATTACTACTGAAAATCCATTTTGTCTGGCAAGATCTACTCTGATTTGGGGCGGGGGTGTGGGGTGAGAGTGGTGTTAATATAGAGGGGACAAATACTGTCCATGGCAGTGTGGAGACCTCTGCCAGCTGCAGTCCCGTTTGCATGCCTTCTTGCATTTGCTAAAGGCCCAGAGGTGTCATTGTGTCTACCCTAGGTCAAGATTGATCCATGAAGTCTGCTGCATCCACTAACACAAAACCTGGGCTGGCTTTAGCAGTAGTTAGAGCACTATGATCCGTAAGAGTACAGATCACCCTGGCTGGTTCTGCAATGCAAGAAGTCCGTCAGCTTTCAAAAAGGGGACAGCGTACAACAGTGCTGTGGCCATGTGACAGACTCTCCCAGAGTGTGATCCAGGGGCAGCACCAGGAGCATTTGAATTGAGCCACACGTAAGAATTTCTTAACCTTCAAGGTACAGGTGCTTCATGGGTTTCAACCAAACACTCTAAAGAAGTATACACAGGGCAGAGAAGGCAACCAGTGAGAAGACACCAAAAATGTTGACCTACAGCAGTTTATGCAAAAGAGAGAGCAGACCGGCATCAGTAAGAGACGTAAATACGAAGACTTACACAAACCTTGGGCAATAGCATCAGTGCCCAATCAAGCTAGAAGGAACATTTTTTCACTCCCAATTTGAACATACACTACCAGCTACTTCCACTACCTTTTTTTAATTATCACCTTTAAGACTTGATACAATTCTCTAGTATTTTTTTCAGCACATTTCACCTCCTGATGGGCTATCTCCCGATATCTCAGCTGTAAGTGGCTATTCAACTGATAGTGCTAAACTAAGTCTGTTCCCAGCATCCTGCTCTGCATGTATTCATCTGTATATCCACACTGTTAGAGTGTACATTTCTGAGGAATAGGTGCAGCTCTCCTGCTCAATCTGAGGTCTTAAGTAATTAAAGAGATAGTAAGTATGCCCAGATTACCACTGGTTTATGTGTGACATATGAAAATATACCTATAAACAGAGTATAAAGCAAACAAACACATGCTTGTTGCATTAACAACTACCAAGTTGGCCACTTTTGAAGGAAATGGTTGACAAACTGGAAAAACATACTTGTATCCTCCTATGAAAATTAAAAGTGGCTTTTTCCTGTTCAGTTTTCTGTTGCTGCTTAACCTGAATGGACTATGTTCAATCAAAGGAAGCTGCAAAGGATTTGTTAAAGAACTGGGAAGGAAAGATTAAAGAATGGCCCAGATAAGGAACATCCCTCAAAACACTGGCACAGGATTTACAGCTAGAGAGAAGGACACCCTGTGAAAAAGCCTGAGAAGAGTAAGATCGGAAAACACCGATCTGTTAAAAGATCCTGTCCTACAGACAGGAAAGCATTTTGGGGTGAAGTAGAAAAGACAGTCCTGACTGAGAAAAAACTGTCAGCCTGAAAAATTCAGAAGCAGTCAGAACAGCCTGGAAAGAAAAGCAAGTTGTTCCTCCTGGCTCAGATGTGAACAACAAGATGGTGCTGACTGAACTGTGGATAGACAGGGAAACTTTGGTATGTGAATGTGGGTGTAGACCCGCTGCTTTTTACTTTGGTATGCTGAAAAATTGCTTGGGGGTCCTTTTAATGAGAGCTACTGTTCCAGGCTTCAAAAGATAAAGGAGGGCCCATGCCTGGACCTGTAAAAGTAGTTACTGGTTGGTACTCATGGGATTACAACACAGGGCCTGACCTGAGAGCTGATGGATTAAGGGATTCCACTCCCAGAGAAGTAATGACCTGGGATGGACCAAAGGGGAGAGAGGAGAGAGACATACTGGTTTTGGTAGTTCTCAAGACACACAGCAGCATCTGCTCAAGAATACAGAAAGGCATGGATTGAAATATTCAAAACCATGTTTCTGGAATAAAAAGTACTACTGTTCTCAATTTTTGTGAGGAAAAAAAGAGGAATCATGATTTTCAAGACATTGTGAGCACTGAGGATGGATGGATGTACTGTCTGCATCTTATTCACTGATACTGACTTTGATTTGTGTAGAAGTCTCTACACAGTCACAAATAACTACTATATTGGAGAGGATAAAATAACACGGTAAGGAAATGTTGAAAGTATAATTACAAGAATAAATCTAAAAATCTCTTTTCCTATAATGTAGCTAGTAGCCTACTCAATTAGAAGTTGTGTCAGATTGCTTACCATTGATTGCAAATAGCTTGCCAATTTTACTGACATGAAATGCTAAAGTAAGTGCCATTCACCAGTGGTGCAATAGGCAAACTGGCCTCATGGCAGCCACATGAACATGCTCTTGCACTTACACAGAGCCAAAATCTGGTCAAATCTGAGGAAGCAAAGCACATAAGAACTCTCAGATGTTTGTTTGATTTAATCATTGTGCCTCCTTTTATTGATGGTATATACACAGGCGCTTGTGGCCAAAGCTTCATTTCAGCAAATGTAAGCCCAATGTAAAAAGATCTCAAGGTAAGTGTAAATTGAAGAAGTCTGCTAATCGTTGGCTGAATGATTAAAGGATGTCTATTGAGCCACCACCTGTATGCACAGGGATCTGGACACAGATTCATTCTCACATATTAAGAAAAATAGAAAGGAAAACTCAGTAAATGAATTAAGAAACCTATCATGCTGTACTAACAGATTTACAGACAATTTATGGTCAGAGAGTAGTTTACAGCTGAACCAAAGGTTTTATGGCAAATCAATACAAAATAGCTTTATAAGTTGGTTGAAAAATCCTTCCCATTTATAAACAAAAGTTAAACAAGTCATTTCACAAATACTTGATAACTAGGAAGTAGTTTAGTCACACCTCAATAACCTGGTCAACCCTGCACTCACAATGCAATGAACAGCTTTACCATTTGTGACAAGCCCTTGAATGAGCTTGAATTCTGACATAGACTTGCCTGGGCTCATTATTGAAGGCAGCACTCCAGAAAGCACCAGCACTGCAAGGTGCAGGTTCCCCAGCCTAGGACATGAGATAGCCTGGAGTCAGCCACCCTGGCTGAAAGAGAGGAAAAAACAAGCTCCTCCCCACAGAGGAGCATCCTCCTGTGTATTCCACAGCCTTGTGACATGCAGCCTCTCCTCCAGGCTCAGACTCAGGCCAGAAAGTTTTCAGCTGCAAAGTTACATAGTTTGAGCATGAAAAGTCTCCTTTTTGTCAGACTCTGAGGACTGCCTGGCTGTTCTCTTCCTGCCTTTCTCAGTCTCCCCTGTTGATCAAGTCTTGCTGGCTGCGTTTTCCTCCCCAGCCATCCCCTCATTACAGAAGTTTTCCCAGAAAGTGCCAGCTGCCCACCAGGGAGGCACATCCCCTCCCCTTCCAGGAAGTCCCCTGCCCCCTGCAGTAGCCAGGACAAGATAGAGGTGGTGGCTTCCCCACTGCCTGCAGCATAGCCATCGTCTTCCAGAAGGGTCAAAATGTAATGACATACAGCAGACAAAAAGAATGTCAGCCACTTCATATTTCCAAAAAAATGTCATCTCTAAGGGTTATAAGATTAATGATTATTGCCCTGAAGCCAAGAAAGGAGAAATTTAAGACCAAAGCAGAATCAGAAGTGATTATATTGAAACCGATAGAGATATTCCTGATCGGAAGAGTAACCTGCTTTCCTGGCATAGGAACAAGAAGGATTTCAGAAAAACTTAATTTAAGAAAAGAAGATTCTTGCATTGTTTTAAAAGCATGTTTTGCTTAACTCACATCTACTGTATACGATGGTCCCTACCTTCTTCTTTATATTATTTGCACTCTTATCTACACGGCTGCATATTCATTCTTTACTCTGTAGCTTATTCTGTATATTAAGCTTTCTCAATTACAATCAGGCATTGTACCCACTTCAAAGGCAAATATCCTCATTTTTTAAAATTAGCATATTTATCCAGATTTATTTGGGAAAGTATCCTGAATCAGTATACTTGGGATTTGAAAGGGTCAATAGGGTGATAGTCAGAATACTTTTTCTGAAACTTAACTGGTTGAAGTATTTATTGCTATATATACTTAGGAAAGGTAAATCTCATGGGAAGGAGAGCATTTGTTGCGCTGAGAATATCCATATTTTGGGAATTGTACAAAGTCCCATGCATTTGGGAGAATGCAAATTACAGCCCACCTGTCTGCCTAGCTCTCACACACGCATTATTGTACAAAGGTTTTTCATTATTTGTTTTACGTCTCTAGGGTCAAACACACCAATCCACTTGCAGAAGCAGGCAAAAATCTGCTGAAGTAAATGATTGTGGATCTCCTTACAACACCAGTGAATTTGGCTCTTACATATACAGCTTTATTTCTCCTCTAAGCTAAAAATACCTTTATATTTCAAGACTACCCTTTACTTGAGTTTACATCCCTTAGGACCAACACACAGCACAGCAGTGAACAGGCTGGAGGGGCTTTAGTGAACAGAGAACTCACAAAATGTGATCACAATGTGCTTTACAGCATGAGTAAATCCCAAGGGATCCCCCACACACACTTCCTAAATACTGAGAAAGTTAAAGCTGTCCATCTAATCTATGGAAATGTGAGTTTTGAGCACTGATAAATTTGGACTGCCAAGAATAAATTCACTTTAAAATGCCAGTGATTTTTCTCAGAGAAAGAAAATTATGATAATATCCTTTTCTAAATTTCATACACAATAATTACTATGTATCTTGCTCCCTGCACACCCAAATTGCTTGAAATAAGTTGTCAGAGTAAATTGCCTATTCTTTCAATATTGGTAAATTATTCTTCTATTGTGGGTTCTTAGCTTGATAATTTAAGATACGATAATTTTCATTTACTTAGTGTCTTTGAGAATTTTGGAACAAACTACTAAGCCATTTCTTCTAGAAACCTATTAGGTAATTATTATTGTAAGGAGAATTAGTCTGGTTGAATTTAAGAGGAAAGAATTGATGATTATGAGATGGAGGTCATGAGAAAAGAAACTATGAAGTAAGGTTACTGGGATGTGAAAAATCTCTAAGTCATAATAGACATGGCCCATATACAAACTTGATTGTGTTCTTCCTTCTCTGTAAATCCATAGTATTTTGTGTGAAATCACTGTCATTACATTAGTAGAAAGAAATCAGAATTATGCTCACAGGACAGTGCTACTGAGAGGACAAAGCCCCCTTTTATTGGCCTATCACAAGCTGCTTATTCTTGCCTCAGGTGTTTGTGGATTTGCCAGGGTTTTTAGTGGCCATCTCCAGAACACAAGCCCCTGCACACAGGACTCTGTGTGGTAACCATGGTCCTCTGACCCATGCCGCCCCCACCAAACTTCCAAATCTGACTAGACTGATTTTCCTTATAACAAAAAAAGAGAAATGGATATTGGGGAGAAAAAGATAGGTCAGTGTAAGGAAGAACTACCTTAGCAATATAAATAATTAAAAAGACCCTTCACATCCATGAAGGAAATTTAATTATTTTTAAAAACAGAAAGCTCTTGACAATGCAGCTGCTCCCCATATGCCTATTGTGTGCAGATTAATGAGTCCTTTCTTTGGGAAACAGCTCTGTTTCAGGCCTGTTGTTGGAAGAAAATCAATTTGTTGCTTGTGCAATGTGTAACAGAGATCAACTCTGTACTGGGCAAGAACTTAAATAGACAGAATTACTTTAGTAGAGATTATTTGATACCTTCAGAATATCCTGACAAAGATTTGACTCTGAGATTAGCTCAGCTGGTCAGAGCCTGGCGCTAAGAACACCAAGGTTGGTGCTAAGAACACCAACGTTGTGAGTTCATACCCTGCATGGGCCATTTGCTTACAAGTTGGACTTGATGATCCTTTTGGGTCCCTTCCATCTTGGAATAGTCTGTGATTTGGCCTTTGTTAGGTTTCTGAAAATGACATTGATCAGAGGCCTGATCTCTGCTTGTAAAAGGAGGATAGCATCTGCTTAAATCACCTGTTACATATTAGATCAAACAGAAACAAGCACTCCACTTTGGCTCAATCCCTGGTATTAAGGTTAAAAAGGTATACAATTATTTTTCCTGGTGAAACCAAAGCAATCACAAGCAAAAATTACTACACACCTAGGGAAAAAAATAGAAATGTTTTTAGTACATGCCTTTGCTATTTTTTAAATCATATTAGCAGTTGTAAATCTGAAAGAAAATCCAGACACTACTTTCTGAGGGAGTGTGGGAGAAAGTGGGGGCAGGTCTAAGTCTCTTGCTGTTTTATCCTCTGAGCGAGGCTATTGTGAAGATTTTCTTAACATAGGAAGCAGAGCAGGTTTAACCGATGGTTAAAATAGTAATTCCACATAACTTTGCTGAAATTAAACATAAACAGTGCAATTGTGAAAGCGAATGGAAAGCAGGAAAAACAACAAAACTTGCTTCGACCTTGCAGCAAAATGGACCTCGCTGAAGCACTGGCTTGAGAAGCTGCTCTAGGAAGGGTTTCATTCAGCACAGAGAGGAACAGCAGCAGAGGCAGTGCCTCCGCTCCCCTCACCACCCCAGCTCTGCCCCGGCGCCAGCAGCCCCGCATTGCCCCGTGGCCGCAGCCCCCGCAGGGAGCCACCCTGGCACGGCAGGGCGCCCACCTGGCCACCGAAAGGCAGCGGCCCCGGGTTCTCAGTGACCCACNGCTCTCCGGCCCCGGTGCCCGGCCCCCCGTGCCGAGGCGCGAGGCGCGGGCTGGGCCTCCCCTGCGAACCGCGTGACAAACACAATTAAATGCCCTGTCAGGTCCCTCTGCCTTGCAGGGAATAACCACGGTGATTACAAAGAAACATTTCAGCATTCCCCTTTATTCCCTCGTTTGATCTTAGTAGGAATGACTCTGATAAAGCTGACGCACAGTTCCAGTTTTGATAAAATACACACTGCCTGTGGAATAATGCTGTCCTGGCTGAGGCTCACCCATGAAAGCCCTTATCCTTTTGTATTTTCTAGCTTTTCAAAACTTTTTTTTTATTATTATTTGTCAGTTCAATTGTGTTAGAAGCTTATCCAGATGCCTCTATACTTGAAATAGAAAAAAAAAATTACTTTGTTAAGATGTTAGGCAGCACTGAATGTAGTTATCATTATTTGTGGCCTTTATATCTACATTACAATTTTGTCACAAGCTCAATGTAATATCTAGAAATCCCCTTAAAATAAAAACTAGTGAGTGTGTTATGAAATTACAGCCAGGACAGATGGCCAGATCCTGTCATTGAAAATAAAAGTAATGTTATAAGTGTATAACTCCATTGGGGAAATTGAGTACCATAATAAAGTAGACTTCCACTTTCTGCAATGAAATTCAATGACTGTTGAGGAGTTTAGGGTTTAGAAAATTGAAAAATGAAACCTTTGGTTTTCCGCTGCTGTTTGATGATGTGTAGCAAGTCCCTTTATGGACTGAGGCTAACATCCAAATAGTAACAAGCTTGCAGTGAATAGAGCCCACAGAGGATCAGCTACTAAATCTTGCAATAAAAGCTGTGTGATTTACAGTAAATTCCAGAGGGCTGACAGCACCACAGCTGAGGGCATAAACACTTCTTTCATGGCTGAAGCTTCAGTCAGCTCTGTCCGCTGTGAAGTACAATTGAGCAGTGAGGCATGCTGCTTACCAGCAATGACTTTGATAAATAACTAGGAAGTCCCACTGTTGGCTTAAAACTAGAAGTTGTTCAGTTGCAATTCTGCATTTGTCCTGCTTTAATGGGTATGGAAGTGGCTTTAGCTGTAATCTGTCAGTGATTGATTAGGCCTTCCTGGATCTGTTCCCCACACCGCTCCCAGCTCCCTGCTCTCCACAGTTAAAACAAAATTGGTACATATCTGACTGCCCTCTTATGAGGAAAGTAAACACTCTTAATTCTGCTCAAGTGAGTGTAAGTTAAATGTCTGCAACTAATAAATTGTTGACAGACAACCCATGTTAACAACGGGGTACTTAAAGGTGCAGGTGCTCGTGCAACTTCTGCTCACCACTCAGTTATGCTAGGGTGTAAAAGCCTAATCGGTGTAATTAATGTTTTTTATGCATAGGTACAAGAGCCAGGGCTGGAGCAGAACCTTGGATTTCTAACTGCAGAAGAACAGAGCTCCAAGGCTGAATGCGGGATCATTCATTAACATGCTGTGTAAATTGGACATAATGTTAAACATGTGCACAAATGCCACAAAGCTACTCAGAAAAGGAGTGTAGCATTAGTACAAGAAGCTTCAATATGGTTTGAAATACTTGGTCAGTTATGTACAGATGTGTCTGGGTAAAATGCAATATATAAATTATCTGCTCTGATTTGGCCAAGTGTGGGAGTATTTTCCTTGTAGTTTCAGCTGGAAAGAGAAAAATAAACACAAGCCAGAGTAATACTACACCTAGAAAAAGCTATCTTTAACAGAGAGCTAGGAAGAGAAAGTCTCTTTACCTGATATCTTATGTAAAAACTTCAGTGGAGAGTGGACATGATTCTCCATGCATATAAAACATTGTTGTGAGATTGTGTAAACATAGATTTGCCAAGCAGTAGAGTAGTTCTGGTATTCTCTGTGCTGTTTTTCTGTAATCTTGTAACTGAGTTGCTGCAAGTAAACCAGGGAGTGTAATATGACACAGAGCTGCTCTATGATACTTAAGAAATCTAAAGGTAAATACTGTGTGTACATAGACTTAAAATACAGCAAACTTGAGTCAGTTCCTGATTCTGCCTCAACTGCCTCTGTAATTACTGGGAACAAGGCAAAAGGATTGTATGGATTCACCCTACCTCTGAAGCAGAATATTTTGCTTTTAATAGAAAGAATGTATTCAATCCTCATTCTTGCATTACTTCAGGCTCTACTGCCATCAGAATTATAGATAACTTTATTTTTTGGGACTTTTACAAATCCGTTTGGTTACTTGTGTATGCCACCATGTTATTTTCCAGTGGTCTGGTATGTGGAGGACCCTCAGTTTTTGACAAAGATGCATCAGTGCTCATGCAAAGTGAACAAAGACATTTTTCTGGTTTACAGTTTGTTCAATACAGAAATGAGCAGTGACTGCGGAGCGGGTAGGTTCATTCTATAATTTTGGGAGGCTATTTAGCTGAATTCACTCCTAAAGTATACTGAGTATATTTCTCAAGTTTTTATTGTCAGAACCACAAGACTATCAAATAAAATAATGCCACAGAAAGAAAACACTTCTAGCAGCATGGTATGACTTGATTTTAACAAGGTCATTTTCAATGCTTTTTTAAAAAACGATTAAGTATGATTTTTCATTTCTGAAACAGTCCACTTCTCATTGCCTGACCTACATGCATTGAATTGTTCCAAAAGCATTATAAGGGCAATTATTGTTGCTTTGAACTTCTCTTGCCATGTCAGAGTAACTAGAAATAAGACATGGGAGAAGGTAGTGTTTGATTAGCTTGAACATTTGTGAAAAAGGATTTTTACTCCCCCAAGGATTTAGGAAGAAGCCTACCCATAAATATACAATCAAGGAGAGATTTGCATACCTCAGAAACTGCAGTTCAAGCAGGAGAATGTGAGGTCAGTCAGGAGTAACTAGTTAAGAAATTCAATTGATGGCTATTTTCCCCATGCTTTTTTATACTTGTGATTTAATACCAGTTGATCTGAACTACCATTAGAAGCTGCTGAGAGAATCAAAAGCTTAGGTCGAATTCACATATTAGACTGTGAAGCACAGTTATACTCCTGTAAGGTAAGTATTCTACATTTCTTTAAAAGGGACAGAGGTCTTTTTTCCCATTTAGAATGTCAGTCCCATAATAATTGCTTATTATATCTATCAAAGTTCTAGGAACTCTTATAGCATGTTTTTTAGCTATATTGCAAGAGCTTTAAAAGCTAATAAACTTACAGCAAAGGTGTGAGGATTTTGAGTTCTAATAAATTCTTGTAAAATCATTTTAGGATTCTGTCCAGAGGAAAAGGCAATGCAGAGAGGATATGGATCTCTGAAGCTCTGCCCACTGATTCAGCAAGAACTCACTGGTTTGCAGAATCCAATTTTTCCATGGTTGCAGATTCTAGGCTGGACACAGAAAGCTTATTTACATGAAACTGCTCACTCCTTACTTTATGTGCACTGTCACCTCTGTGTCTCTCATCCCAGTTCCGCAAAGCCAATTCTACAAACTTGCTCTGCCAATAATCATGCATATTCAGTTGTTACTGATTAATGCTAAGCCCTGAATTTTATTTTAAACCAAGTGCTATTCACAATTTTTTCATGTCTCTTCTAAGAATGAAAGCTATATATGTGAAGCAGTTTTTACTGTTTAGTAACTGAATTATATTTTAAATCACATCATTCAGAAGAGTAAAGTATAATAGTGTAGCAAACACCATTTAATAGTGACACGTTTCATTTGGACAGCCACTTAATTGAGATATCTTCCAGGGAAACTGTTTAGTCTACCAACTGTAAATGGCAATGACTACAGCTTAATCAGAACCATTTTAGCATAAATTTCACTTAATAGGGAAACATTTGCCTGGTGACAAATACTTGAATAGTGTTTAACCAAGTGTTAAATAGTTATACAATTCTAGACTCTCCTTTTTAATTTTAATAGTGAAGTGCCAGAAAAAGATTAAAGCAAAAAATACAAGTTGAAATGCTGTAAATATCCTGCCTTTTTCTTTGGTTTCATTTTTTTTGTTCTTGA
>WEIT01018322.1:0-16149 GCA_013389985.1 Dryoscopus gambensis
ACTGAAAACATACATCACCACAGCTCACCCTCTTGACATATTAAACAATCCCTTGTTATTGTTTTAGCAATAGAATAAATGCCAATGTACACATATGTTCTTAAGAAATGATCACACAACGCTTGTGTCCCCCAGTGTGTTGAGGCGTGTAGATCCTCCAATACTTTTCTGGCCAAGTTCTTGTTAAGTACTTGCCTTCCGTCAGGCATCCGCCATTCACCCTTTTCATTCTTGGCTGCCCCATGCTTCTGCAACTCTTCTATCTCTTTCCCTTCTACCCACGGAACCTTTCCATCCTCCCCCTTGTCTCCCAAGCTTGTTAGGTGCAGAATTGTTCCTTCATCCCCTAAGGCCGCTCTCTTCGCTGCCTGGTCTGCCAAATAATTCCCTCTCATGTCCATCAAGTCTCCTCGTTGATGTCCTTTCACATGTACAATTGAAATTTCCAATGGTCCCTTTAAAGCTTCCAACACCTCCCTAATCAAGTTTTCATGTACCAAGGTCTTTCCTTTTGAATTTACAAAACCTCTTTCAGCGCAGATCTTCCCAAAAGTATGCACGACTCCATACGTGTACTTTGAATCAGTATAGATTGTTCCTCTTTTATAACTCAGCCACCGTAACCGTTGCAACAACGCATATAGTTTGCAACATTGCGCCAACCATCCTGCTGAGAGCTTTCCTTATTCTATTACACTCATGTTTTTCCCATTTATTACTGCATATCCTGATATTCTCTTTCCTTCCACTACTCTTGAAGAGCCATTTACAAAAAGAACTTCGCTCTCCAGTAATGGGCTCTCCAACAGATCCTTTCTCATCTTTATCTGTAAGTCTATTATATCTACACACGTATGCTCCAGGTCTTCCTCCAGTTCACCATACAAAAATTGTGCCGGGTTTGTCACTCGGGTGGTGGTCAATTCTAGGTTTGTCATGTTGTTCAGTATTAGTTCATATTTCAGAAGTCTACTATCTGAGATCCATTGACTTGCTCTTTTGCTTAGTATAGTCTTTAGATCACGTGGAGTGTAATCTTCTTTCCAAATGTCAGCTTATACCCTTCCTCTACCAAGACTATGGTAGCTGCCACAGCCTGGAGACAGGTAGGCCATCCCCTCACCACAGGGTCTAATAATATTGATACGTACGCAATGGGTTTTCTCACCCCACACCATTCTTGGACTAATACACCATAGGCCACTCCTTCTTCGACATTAACAAACAATTCAAACAATCTCTCTAAATCAGGCAAACTTAGTACTGGGGTGGTTGCCAACTTTTCCTTCAACTCCTTCAACCTTTTATCATCCTCTCTAGTCCAGGTTAAGGGTTCTTGCTCTACCAGTTTCTCATACAAAAACTTACCTAATTTTGTGTGTCCCTCAATCCATAATTTGCAGTATCCAATTAATCCCAACAATTTTCTTACATCAGTTTTTGTTCTTGGAGCTGGTATTGATAAAATCCCCTGTACCCGATTTGAATCCAATTTCTTGTATCCGCGTCCCGTTAAATGACCTAGATATCTTACTTCCAGCTCAACAAATTGCAAAACTTTCTTTTTGACACTTTTAATCCTTTTTCTCCTAAGAAATTTAACAATTTAACTGTTGTTTCCTGAACTTCCTCCTTTTGTTCCCCTGAAACCAATAAATCTTCTACGTACTGTAAAATTTGCACTTCTCCAATTGGTAAAAACTCCTGTAGCAATTCCTCTAGGGCCTGTCCAAATAAATTAGGTGACTCCGTAAATCCTTGAGGTAGCCTGGTCCATTGCAATTGTTTGTTTTCTACCGGTGGCCTCATCATACCACTCAAAAGCAAACCATCCCCTGCTTTCCCTTTCCAGAGGACATGAACAGAAAGCATCTTTTAAATCAATCATGCTGAACCATGCATGTCCTGCTGGTATTTTGTTTAATAGGGTATATGGGTTGGTCACAACTGGATAGCGAGCAATAGTCTGTTTATTAACCTCTCTCAAGTCTTGCACCAACCTATAGGTCCCATCCGGCTTTTTGACTGGTAAGATTGGAGTACTGTGAGGAGACATACATGGTTCCAAGATGCCCTCCCAAATTAACTCCCGGATCACTGGGATCAGTCCCTGCCTCCCTTTGGCCGAAATATGGTACTGTTTTACTCTTATTGGTGGTATATCAGGCTTCATCTTAATTTCAGTAGGAGGTATACTCAGTAGACCATGTCCACCTCTCTCAGCCCACACCCCAGGGTTAATGGCTTCCTCATCTTCTTCTGTCAATATCATTATTTTGGCCACCATTCTTCCCTCCTCAGGCACCGCTCCAATTCCTAATAATAATTGCAAATCTCGACCCAGGAGATTACATTCCGAATTAGGTAAAAGCAACAAATCCACCTGACCTTCCCGCGAATTTCCTTTAACTTGGACTCGTTCAATCATCCTCACGTCAAACGGATTGTTCTTGGCTCCTTTTACCTTACATTTTCTTTCACTGAGTTCACATCCCTTCGGTAGTCTACACACACACGATCTATCCGCCCCAGTATCTACTAAAAACTCATACTCCTCGCTCTGGGGGCCCACTTCTAAATTTACCAGGGGCTCTCAGTAGTATCCAAAATTCTCCCCCAGAGCAAAGAGCCCCCGACACTCCTAATCATCTCCTCTGAGCACTTTCTCCAGGGTGTCCTGCTCTCTCGCAATCACTTTATCAAGTGCTCTTTTCTTACAAAACCGTTTTGTATGTCCCTCCTCACCATAATAAAAATATATGATCTTATCCCAGTGTTGCCTCTTCCACTTGGGTGCTTCTCCTCCCTCCTTTTCATCTCCCTTTGGTTCCTCTTTTCGAGCTCCTACACTTTCTCTTGCTATTGCCACCATAATCTTAGCTTTTGTTCTCATCTTTTCCTCCTCCCGTCTCAAGTACACCTTTTGCGCCTCCCTCAATAATTCATTTAGACCTCTTTCCTGCCAATCATCCATTTTCTTTAACTTTCTCCGGATGTCCATCCACGCCTCTGTTACAAAGTGGATTTTTACTAACACCTGCCCTTCCGGACTGTCCGGATCCACACTCGAGTACAATTGAAAATTTCTTTTTAGTTTTTCAAGCCATGCACTAGGTGTCTCGTCCTTCTCTTGTTGACTATCAAAAGCCTACCTAGTATTATTCGTTCTTGGTACCGCCTCCTGTATCCCTTTCACAACCAGCGCCCGATAGTCTCCCATATTCCTCCTGCTGATCTCATCGTTGGGATCCCAATCAGGTTGGACATGGGGCATCTTTTGCTCTCCCTGAGGCCCATTCCGGTTTTCCCTTTCCCAAATTCTCATCCCGGCTGCTCTTATCAATTGTATTTCCTCCGGGGAGAATAGTATTCCCAGAATAGAATTTATTTCCTCCCACGTATAAATGCTTGGACCTAGAAACTGGATCAACCTGGTTTGAGATCCCAAGCATATCTTCCAACAAAGTCTTCAATTATTTTTTGAAATTCTGGACCTCTGAGGCCATCAACAGTGCATTAACGAAACCTATGCCCCCTTGCGCACCCCCATGGGTACCTCTCTTAATGGAAACAACCCTTCTGTTGACTCACCCTGAGACATCTGTTTCCTTGTCTTAGACCTAGTATTATAGTTATGCTCTTTTTCCACCTCATCTATCTATTTCGGGTTTTCTGTCCCCTCACTCCCCCCACAACTACAACGATGTTCTTTGTTTTTATTCAAAATAGATTCTCCAACTGCGGAATTAGATACTGGGGAAAAACTAAGAGGGACTGCCTGAAACGTGGGTGGGGCAAGGATGAGCATAGAAACATTCTGCGGGGTCAGTGGGAAACTCGGGATATGTGGTTGGGGTGCGGGGGAAATTGGCATGGGTGCTAAGGGAGTAGTTGGAAGCTGAGGTTGAACCCCAGGGTATGGTGGTGATACCGGCATAGGTGCAGAAAGGTCAGATGGAATTTGGTGTTGTGGCGGAGGATACAGAGAAGGGGCTGTCGTAGGTGCAGAGGCAGTTGATGAAACTTAAGGTTGTGGCATAGGATATAATGAAGGGGGCTGATGTGTTGGAGGGGCAGGGAGCGGTATTGGAGCAGGCGGCAGTGGTGTAGGCTGGGTAGGAGAGTTGGTGGGAGGAGTAGGAGGACGGATATTAGGTGGAGTAGGTGTTGAAGGAGGTGGGAGATGATCAAGGGGGTCCCATTTCTTCTCGGGGTCTTCCCTTTTTCCCCTCTCTGATGTTATCTCTTTACTAGTTTCCTTTTCTTTTGATACCTTATATATCCTAATCTTCTTGTCCCAAATTCGTTCTCAAGCCAACAGGTCGCATACAATATTTCTTCTTCGTTAGGAGTCTTTCTCAAATTCACATGCTCGTTTAAGGCTTCACATAGCCATTTTTCTTTAGACTCGTACCACGGCCAATATACAGGTCCCTCTTGTATAACTTCTTTTGACCAAATCTCAGTACTGTAATGAACCATTTTGACTTTATCCAATTCCTTTAAATTTCTATCTGAATCCCAATTTTCCAACATTTCTCCCAATGGGCTGTTGGGAGGAATATCCTTTAATTCTATTTCTTCCCCCTTGGCTTTCTCAGAACATTTGCTCACACACTCACCCATTTCTACAACCACTAGGATGTATCAAGGTATCAAAAAGATTCTTTTAAATCTCTCTGTTAATTAAACTAAAACAAGAAAAATCAACAAAATTTAAGAGATAATATTGAAACTCAAGAGATTCTTATTGTTAGTTAATCAAATTAATATACAGAAACCAAAATATAAATGACTACTTATAGGGAAATAAATGTACTATATTAAAAATCAATTATGGGAAAATTACTTAAGCGTGGGAACTAAAACTACAACAAAGATGGCGATCAGGCCGGAAACCGGAAAGTAACTTGTGGGAAAGTTCAAAAACTACAACAAAAATGGCGACCGGACCTCTGGCCCCTCCCCTTCCGGGATTCTCAAAAACTCCACCCCTCACTGGGACGAAAGACACTCCCCCCCTTCTGGGGCGTTCTTCTTTCAAAAATTAAGATGGCGTTCGCCAGACGCCCCTAGACACTTCTCCATGCTAGCTGATGTCACAAAATGGTGGTCATGCAGAAACTTTTCCTTTTCCTAAAACCACAAATCTTCGGCCAACAAAATCCAAGATGGAGTCACCCTTCTGCCACCGCTCACTCAACAGTCACTGTTCTATGGCCTCTTGTTTCTATGTTTCTATGTTTCTATGGCTTACCACCCTAACACACTCATTACAGAAAGCGACACACCAAATTTTAAACACCACACCAACAGCTAACCTCTACACAGATAATCGACTAAACACTCTAAACGCAATCGAATTCTCCACTCGCCAAATTAGACAACCTTCACACTCACCAAACCTCTTCCCAATAAGTGGTCTGGGGACTGCTGGACAAACCTCACCCCAGAACCTCACTCATCCAGCACCTACAATCTTGCAAGAAAATAAATTTATAAAATAATACAAAGCAATAAGCGAATATTAAAAAAAATTTTTCAAATAATTCAACCATTACCAACAAAATACACCCAAGTAGTCTTGGATTCCAACTTAAGACAATAAATTTTCAACACAAAAAGTCCGCAACAGAATTGTCTAACTCCCTATCTGAGCAGGTTAACAAGATGGCGGCTTCACTAGAAACCCAACACCTCTGTCCCTCAAAATGGCGGCTGACCAGCCCTAAAATGGTGACCGACTAAACTCAAAAATGGTGGCTCCCTTTCGCTGCTGTCTACTCCTCCTTTTCACCTCTCTGGATAGAATCCCTTCAATATCAGCTCGAAGGCTCTTCACACGAACACTCTCTCTACTACCTCAAAGGACAAACTGCACACTAGACACTGACCACCTTATTACTCTGAAACTCACACCAACACCTAGCTTCACTAACTTCACACACTAAAACGCAACCTTTCACTACTCCTACTAACACTCACTCTCTCCCGACAAGCGGTCTGGGGACTCTCGGATCCACCTCACCCCAGAACCTCGCTTGTAAGACACCCGAAATGGCACACAAAAAAAACCCCCTTTTTAAACCTCAACTCACAGGTAAGTACCAAAAAAAAAAAATCTTATAGTAATGTAACCCAACCAACAAAATGCAGCCAGGTAGTCCTGGCTTCCAAAGTAAAATATTAAGGTATCAACAGAAACAGTTCGTAACAAAACTCTCTAACTCCCTAACCAAGCAGGTTCTACACCTGCCTCTCACCCCTAGTGAGTGAGGGGACTTCCCCGACCCGGTGGCCCTGCACTCCTCCGTGCCGGTCACCGATCTCAGGGGCACCCGGTCCCATCCCCCGGCGATCCCCGCACACGAGACCACCCTGCCCAAGGCGCCCGGGAATGCTCCTCCCCCAATGAACCCCTCCTGGGTTCCTGGTTCAGCAGAGTCCTAATTCCCCTTGGACTGGGCACCCTACCTTCTCCCCCTGCTCAAAGAGAGGCAATCCCCCAACCAGTGGCTCCCTTTCTCAGGAGTCTCTGGTTGAGAGTCTTTCTTCCAGTCTCCAAGGGTCCTAATTCCCCAGGCACAGAACCCCTCCTGTCTGCCCCAGGGAATCCCCTCCAGGCGGTTTTTGGCTGGCAAGATTGCTACGCCCTCCTGTCGAGTCCTTCCTACCCCGTATGCAGGTGTCCCACCTGGGAGTCTCAGCAATCTTGCCCCCAGTCCCCTGCTTCCCCCTCCCACTGGGTCCCCCTATGAACCCCCAATGGATTACTAGTTTGGGGGCACCCCACCCAAGAAGGTTCGCAGGCTCTACCTCTGGCAACAGATCAAGCTGCCCCATGGAGCCTCCACCAACCGGAGGAACGGGAGCTTAACTGGGTAAAGGGGTGGCTAGAAGGGAGGTACTCCCCCGTCTCCCACCTAGGGTCCCTAGGGGTACCACAAACACGCTTCATTCTTTCACTTCCCTCTGTTCCTGGCCGGCCCCCTTGCAGGAGTCCGGAACCACGGTACTAGGAAGTCCGCACTCGCTTTGGGAGTCTGCTTTACGCGGCCCTGTCTCACTCAATCTCGTACCCCCTAATGCAACACACCCCCACTCGCCCCCACTAACTTCACTCGCCTAGGGACAAGTCCCGCTCCCTCTTGGAGGGTCTTCTGAGTTTTCGGGCCCCTGATCTTCCCTTGGACTAGC
Organism: Dryoscopus gambensis; assembly: GCA_013389985.1. Taxonomy (NCBI): domain Eukaryota; kingdom Metazoa; phylum Chordata; class Aves; order Passeriformes; family Malaconotidae; genus Dryoscopus; species Dryoscopus gambensis. The sequence continues at coordinate 7,198 of WEIT01018322.1, forward strand.
TGACGGTTCTCCTGACGGTCACGAAGAAGTCCGGTATCCAAGCGGTGAAAAATCAGCCGGACGCACTTTTCCTCAGACCCGCCCTTCCTTGGGACCGCCTGGAGGCGTGGCTTATCCTGGATGAGTCCCCAGAAACTGTTAAAAATGAGATCTTGACTTTCTCTTATGGGGCAAAAGTCTGCTCATTTTTATTAAAAAGAAGAGCCAGAGGCAGAGACCCAGGCTAGCCTGAGCCCCACACGACAACTCAGAAAATACAGCAAACAGGCAACTGCGCGATGCACAGGGTGTTCCTCGGGAAGCTGGTTCCATCGGAAGACCCAGGGCTCAGCCCCGGAGCAGTGCTTATAGATTTTTCTGGTGCGGTGATTGGTCCATTTTGGATCCGTGCTCCCATTGGCTCGTTTTAGGGGTTCTGAGTGGCCTATAACAAGAGTCATTCCTGACCAATCATTTCCTCAGGGCGTCAAATGATTGGTCAGGTCCTAGTCCAATTACAGATCTTGATCATCGCGTCATCCTCTATGATGTCATCCTCTTCTGTCGTAGTCTCCTTCCAGATAATTCTCCTCTCTCTCTATCCCCACTAAATGGCCAATTTTCACATTACACCCGTACAGCGCGAAACGGTAGTTAACTCATTAACAATACAACTCCCACCCCGTAGAACTAATTTAACATTCAACCTTACTACCCCCAATCCCTTGTTAACAATTTCTCAAAACTCTGAATTTATTTATGGCATTAGGCAGAGACATTAGTGATTTGAGTACTACAGAGCAACCTTTAAAGTCCTCCTGATGCACTTCAGGAAACATTCAGTGGTCTGCTTCAATTCTCTTTTCTGTCTCAGGGAAATAGCAGGGTGCTAATCACTGGTGACTGGCTGATGCTTTGGGAATTGCTCCAAGCACTGTTTCTTCAGCACTAACTGTGTCCTAGCTCATTCATGGCTACAGTCTGCCAGTGCTGTGATAATCAGAGTAGGAGAAAATGAATTTTTACCCATTGAAATTTGAAAGATAATTTGGGACAATGCATGGGCTTTAAGAAAAAATCACACACACGGTAAACAGCTGATGCAGATGCTTGCATGGTGAGAAAGGGATTTATATGTGAAAGTAACCCTCTGAAAGCCCATAACAAAGGGTCTGTCACACTGAAATGTACTCCAGCAATGATCTTGAATCCATCCTACTATAGACAGGACAAGGATATTTTTGTTTCAGAACTCCCTGTGACAACTTAACAGTAAATAACACATCCAGCTTGCCAACCACTCAAAAGTAGGTATTTGTAACTTTACTAACATAGCAGGATGTGATTTCACCTACCAGAAGCTGTGTTACAGAACCTACTCATCAACTTTTCTCCAACACCAGTTGGAATGGACATTATTGTGGTCAAAAAACTGGAACATCCTGGCCTGCACAAACTGCTACAACAGCTGAAGAAGCAAAGTCAGAAGACACTGATCAGTGTCCATCACAATATGGAAAAGGCACACCACATCCTAGAACAAATGAAGAGGGATGGAGAGAATCACTGGTGGGGAAACTTGCTTGAGTGGTCCCCAACTGCCACAGGCTTTTTCAGCCTAAGGCTACATCCTGCAGTTGTGATACTGGCACTAGCTGGGATTGTGTTGTGGCATGCTATTTTCACTGTTATCCTCAGTTTTAAAATGTGTGTATTATTCTATTCTAAGTCAGTTCTATTCCCCCTTCTCTCTCCCCTGGGTGATAGATCCCAGGCCCAAGCCATTCCCCTGGTCTTCCTCTTATGGCTATTCCCCTCCCCTTGTTCCAGTACCTTCCCTGCCCATCACCCAAGTCCCTCCCTTTGTTCCAGTCCTTTCCCTGTCCGTCACCTAAGCCCTCCTGGTTTTCCCTTTTATGTCTCCTGCCAATCCCCCGAGAGCCTGCCCCCTGTGATACTTCCCCTTTGGAATTCCCCTTTTCCTTGACGCCCCATTGGGGCATGTGACCATTCTGCCTCCTCCTCTTTGAGTGATTGGGCCCTATCCCTGTTCATCCCCGTAACGTCCCTCCCTCCTGGGACTCCCATTGGCCACCGGCTGGGATCCACCCCCCCCTTCTCCCCCCATATTTAAGTTACTGCGCAGGCAGTTTCTTTGCCTTTTTCCTCCTGCATCCCTCAGAATAAAGACCTGAACTGCCCCCGAGGAATAGGCTGTCTTGCATTCCTTTACCCCTCTCCTCGCCGGGGTGACTGACAGATGACCTTGGGGCTTTAGCTCCTAGGGGCGCTCAACAGCTGAAGCTCCAAAGGAGCAGTGGCAGGGCAGTAGGTCCCAGGCTGCTCCCTGCTCTCGCCGCAGTGGTCGCAGTGAGCTAGCCCTGGTCGAGAAGCGGTCACCATGACAGGATTGGATTTGTGTTAATAACTGCAGTGTATGTAAGAGTGTGGTACCTAATCCAGCAATCAACAAATTGAACTTGTCCAGAAATACAAGGGTTGAAGGAAGGAAAAGCAATGTGTTTGTTTTACCAAAACCTGATGATGTGTTTTACTTTATATATATTGCTATGTTTTAACATTTTGATATAAGACCTAAGACCTTTTAGGTCATGTGAGTTAAGGTAAATGACAAAACATAGCAGACTGATGTTTCTCAACGCATTTGCGTATACTCTTTATATACACTGTGGACACTTCCATAGCAGAGAGGGAAAATGTACCTGCATGACCACTCCATGAGGCAAAGATTGTCTGCACTCATAGGGTGGGTGTAGCAGGATGCTCTGCTTAAGCGAGGCTAGATCAGCTCGAACTTTGTCTTACTTACAAATTATCAGTGATGGACTGAGCAAGGAGGCTCTTCTGGTTTTAGTGCTGAAGGGAGCTGAGACCAAGTACCTGGAATTAAACCCGAAGTAGCACAGAATTATAGAAGAGTGCTTCCTTACCAAGGCTATAATCAGCAGGAGCTTGCAGGCTGAGAGAGAAGAGACAGTCACGATTGTCAAGTAGAAGACATGAAAGAGATGATAACATCTTTTTCAGCAATATTTTCCTGAGCGGGCATGACAACACCTGGACTAAAATCGTGTCTAACTGACCATCACTTTATACTGTAACAGACCAATCCCACATTTTCACAGCAGGGATTTCTTGCCTACCTTTCTTCTCTTGGGAGGGGACATCCCTCAAGGATAGCCCTGGAGGCTGGGTAAAAGAGATTGCCCATGGTCATTGGAATGAGTGAATAACATCAATCTCTATTTGAAAATGTGAAAAACGAGTTCACATTTATGAAAGAAATAAAATTTATTTGAGGAACAAAGTCAATACAAGAAAAGAGTTTTTACAGCACTGAGCACATAGCCCTCACCAGAGGCCAGAGGCACAAAGGTACAAGGCTGGTGCCGTGCCTTTTATATGTCTTGGTTGTCACTCAAAAGCACATGGATAATTTCTACCAATCAGGGGACTGATCAGTCCGGCTCCTCCCCTATCTGCCCACTTAGAGCATGCTCAGTTTGATCCCCCTGGCTCCTCCCCAGGACCGCCCACTTAGAGCACGCCCCATTGTTCCCTTGGAGCATGCTCGGTTCTCGGACAGGGAGTGGCCCCAGCTTGATTGTCACCTCTTAGAACTTTCCAACAAGGTTCTAGTTCCCCCTGGCCCTTGGTGGCCCTTGCTGCCCATCGGCCATTTTATTAGTATAAACCCTTACGACAAGTATTACAACAATCCCTAATTTACACCAACAGTTAAACATCATCAACTAATTACAAACGTAACCTTACAATGAAACAGTCTCCAAAATACACAACACGTAATCTGTGAAAGCCAATCCCAAAACATTCATTTATCACAAAAAGATAGCTCTGATATAACTGATTTAATAAGAAGGGCACTATATTAGCAGTTCTATTGTGTAGTAAATAATTCCAGTTAAAGCCTTTTGTCCTTTTGTCCTTTCCCTTGTAGATGTGTGGAGCTTTTCATTAGTGAGAGTCCCTGCACTAGCCAAAGGTGCCAACCTCCAACTGATGGAGGTGGCCTGTACACTCCAAAACCTCGGACCGCCACCCTCACTTGGATTGCATTACTCCAAGAGGGACAACATTGGAACCGGGAAGCAGTCTTGGAAAATGGAACAGCTGGACATTGCTCCAGGTCAGCCGCAGGGGGGAAGATTTGGATGAACTTTGTTGTTTCAGTCTTCCAGATAACCACAGACCAATAGAAGCCAAATTTTGAAACTTCAAAGTTGTGAAAAACAAGGTTCACTCTTCTGATAAAATTTTAAAAAGTTGAATAAAAAGACAATTAGGAGACAAAAATTACATACGGCCGGGTGCTTGGCCTGCAGCCAGGAGCACACCTTAACTCAGAAAACATTTCTTTAAATGTTGCATATTCATAGACCCTCATGCATGATTCAAGCACTCCTTTTTTGGTGCTTCCTTGGTTTCACACCCCCCTCCCCCATTCCTTCTTGCAGATTATTTTAACATTTTATTACTCCTTGTGGCTCTGTCTTGCAGATTAAATCTCCTTATGGCTCTGTTTTGTCACCCCTGGGGTCTGTCACCATTATCTTTGTCCAGCTAGGATAATCCAAGAATGTGGAGAATTTTCTTGACTATCTTTATTATTCTCTGAGCTAACTACATGACTAAAAGAAGCATTCTGCATATTATACTATAGCGTAAGAAATATATATATGCAGCGCATTACTATTTTTAAGTTCTCTTAATAGAAGAACTAAAAGAAACTATATTCATACAGCAAACTTTTCTAACATTACACATATAGCATTCATTTTAATATTTGTAAAAAGCCAATATAATATGTACTTATAACAAAAGTTTTAGTACAAATATAATAACAACAGGGCCTGAAAGAGATAGGCTGGTGGAACTGCTTGTCAAATCTATTTCCTTCTATTTACCTCAATATTGAAACAATTTATGAGTTTGGTATTAATGAGACTGTTATAAAGGACCCAGATCTGATATGGAAATGAGTTATTAAAATTTATTGAGAACTCAATAAACATCAGGAAAGCAAAAGGGGATGGCGCTGGGAGTGTGGCTGGATGCCAGAGGCTCGCCCACAAAATGGTGTTCTTGCCTTTTATATTCCTGCGATTGCATCAACCAAATTCATTTACAATTTTGCATAGCCTTGCCCCCTTGTCAGTCTTCTGGGAGCCCGTGCTTTCCTGTCGCTGAGGCGATCAGGGTCCTCACTGCTTGGAGTCCTTATTCCTTTTGTAGTGGTGTCTTCGAAGTCTGGCTGGCAACAAGTCGTTCCCCCTTGCAAACCCCACAGAACTGACATTCAAACATAAAAATCACCCAACCCTCACAAAACCAACCCCTACAACCTGACCACCCCAACAACGTTAAATTCTTTAACATGTACTATTCTTTTGATAATTCCTTACAAAAATATTATAATATACAACATCACAACTCATAATACAACTCACAGTCTAACTCACAATTCACACAACATACGGTAAAAGCCAACTTCTAAGAATTCATTTATAACAGAGACTCACATTTTTATTTATGCTAGAGATCACAGTCTTACTCAAGATTGAGTCCTTCTCAAGTATGGCCAACAGGTCTTGCTCAAATTCGTGGATACAAATATGAGTCTGCTCTGATTTAAAGTGTGGAGGCCATGCTGTGTGCGAAGAAACTCCAATCTAAAGGCGACTTTGAAGACATGAGCAAGAGAACTTGACTGACAGCAACCTGCCTGTATAAGTGAGTCTATTCTTAGAACTGTGAGAGATAAAATAATGTTTTGCTTCAGCCATTGTTTCAGCCATAAGAACGTACACTTACGTCACATTGGCAAAGATGTAGCTAGCATGGGGCTAGGCATCTTGAGCATGGGGCAGGAGGAAAAGGGGAGTGAACCAGTGCGTGTCACTAGGGATAGAAAGGGGAGAGGAGAGGAGGTGTTGGTGTGAGCGCAGTAGGCTGTTGGAAAGAATGTGAGTTACTGAGTACCCAGCCAATGGGAAAGGGGACAGGGACTCCCACTGGCTGGGGAAGGGCATAAAAGTGTGTGCATTTTAGAGGGAGGTGTGCGTCCTCAGTGAGACACACCCAGCTCAGCTGACCTGTTTATGTTAATAAATAGTTTTGCTTTAATGTCATCATTCAGTTTTATGAGTGACTGTATATTTTTCACAAAACAAAATACATCAAATTGCCTGAAAGCAGCAAAGTTGCAACAAAACTGTGCAAACTTAGGGAGTATTTCTTGTGCCTGATTTCACTTGCTTGGCAACATCTTCCCTGTAACACCTCCAGGGCAGGGCCAGCAGCCACACACCAGCCTCATGGTCACACAGCTCCCCAGGCTGGGATGAGGGGCTGATGAAACCACCGGGCTCCTTCTCCCACAGAATCCCAGGATGGATCTCAGGCTGGAAAGGACCACAGTGGCTCATCTGGTCCAACTTCCCTGCTCAACAGGGGTCATCCCAGAGCACGTGGCACAGGATTGTGTCCAGGCAATTCCGGAATATCTCAAGTGAGGGAGACTCCATATCCTCTCTGGGCAATCTAGTCCTCTGTTCAGTCTGTGCACAGGAAAGAATTTCTTCCTCAGGTTTCAGTGGAACTTCTTGCTTAAGGGTTTCTGCCCATTGCCTCTTGTCCCATTGCTGGGCACCGCTGAGCAGGGCCTGGCTCCAGCCTCTTGGCACCCCCTCTTTAGATATTCACACACACTGATGAGGTAAACGCAGAACCTGTGTGCCCTGAGAGACCCCGGGCTGCAGCCAGAGACGAGGCGAGGCAGCCTTGGCAGCAGTGGGACCTGTGCGAGGCCCTGCCCAGCCCCGGTGGGGAGCAGCGCCTGCAGAGGCACCTCGGCCCCTCTGCTTTGGGGCTGTGGCAGGGCTGGGGCTGCTGCGACTTCCCCCAGGGCCGCTGCCCGCAGTCTGAGGCAGGAGATGGAACGAGCCCTGCCGGGCACAGACCGGGGCTGCTGGGCAGGCTCCGAGCCCTTCCCGTGGGCCAGGCCCGGCCAAGTGGCANGAAAGAATGGATGACGAACAGGAAGCGGATATTTGGGACTAAGACTTTTGGGAGATTGAACTGGGGGTATAAAAAGGCGCCTCGTGGCAAGGGGGCGGGCTTTTTGGGTGGTGTGTTGAAGTGACTGGGAGTGAGTTTTGGAGTCAAGGGCTATTGTTGGATTCTTTCTTTGCCTGTTTTGCTGAGCGGAGTGGTGGACTGCCCACCACTCCCTGGTTCCAGCTGCGGATTAATAAACGCGGATTAATTTTTTTTGGTATTTGGCCTCGTTTATAACAGGGCACGCCCAGCCAAGCGGCAGGGGAAGCAGCGGGAGCCGCTGCCTTCCTTAGGTCCCCAGCTGTTCCTTCTCTCATCACCTGGGGAAAGGACAGGCCCTTGATGGCAGCTGTGCCCTGGCATCCCGGCTTCCAGCCCGTTTAACCCCCCTGCAGTGGCGCCGTTCCACTCGCCGTGCCAGACCAGCCCTCGCTCACAGACCACCACTGCTGAGCAGTGGCATTACCCTGCCCCAAGGGGATGTGGGTTGGCCATTCCAATCCAGGACAGGGCGTAAAAAAAAGGAGAAAATGCAGAACAGCATTTGGGCCTCCACCTTTTCCCTGCCTCCCTCCTCTGGGCAGGCAAGACCCAAAGGCCATGTAGCAGAGCAGTGCCCAGATGGAGACTCCGCTGTCCATGCCCAGCACAGCGACAGCAAGTGCTCGTGCAGACCTTGTGCAGAGCTTCTGGGGCAGCTCGGTCTGAGGAGAAAGGGCCCTGCAAAAAGGATCACAAGGCAAAGACACCACTATCCTTCACACAAGGTGAAAGCCAGGCTGCCTAGAATGGGACACGTCCCTCCACTCGCTCGACAGCACAGCTTGCTGTACAAGACAAAAATGCTGGCTACTCCTCACCTCCTTAGCTCAGATTCCCTGTAACACTGGGTCGCAGTGTGTCTGAGGCTGTAGAATGGCAGAGGGCAGGACAGGTTACAGCAGGGAAAATGCACAGATGCAGTCTGGCTTGGCTTGGAGGAAGCACAAGCAAGGCCTTAAAAGAGTAAACTTTTTATTGATGGAACAAGGGTGTGAGGTCTGTCTTTGCTGTTTAGGGGCCCTTCGGCTCCTCTGCCACATGCCTTGCTCACCTCAGAAGAGCTTTGGATGCACTGATCTGCGCCGTGCTCCGGCCTGGGCAGAGGGCTTCGGACCCGCCGGAGGGACGGGTTGTAAGGAAAACTGTGGGTCCAGGGAGGGGAGAGTGCTCTCAGCAGCACAGCTCTCCTCTCTGCGTTGGGATGTGTCTGGGCTTGGGACAGGGCCTTGAAAATTCTCTTTGGGGGGCAATGCAGGCTTATGCTGACCAATCCGGTCCAATAGAGACTGAACAATCCGATTCGCCATGGTCCTTCTATCCAAAGTATTGCCTGAGGTTGCTGGAGTCCCTTCTCTCACCAAGCTCTCCTTCACCGTTGCACAATCCTCAGGCTCCGTAGTTTCAGCATAGCCAGTTCCTTTTGCATGGAGCTGTGGTCCTAAGGCAGGCAGCTTTACTCCTGTGCTTGATTCCTGGTTTTGCTGTGTGGAAGCTCCAGGGAATCCTGGCTGCATCTGTCTGTTGGAGACCTTACCCTTGGGAAGCCCCAGGATTTCGGTGTACTCGCAGATGGAGTCTCCTTCAAACTGAGAAGCTACCATGGATTTCAAGAGCCAGCGAACATTCTTAACAACTTGTCTGGTGAGATTGTCAAGACAAGCCTGTAAACGTGCTCTGTCTGAGGAGGCTGTTCCAGCTTCCTTGGATTTGTCTGCTCGGGTGGATCCTCCATCACCAGGCTGCTTCTTCTGCCTGGCTGCCCTCCCTGGCTCAGCATCTCTGGACTCCAGGCAGTCCCCCAAGCTCTCCAACACCATCACTAGAAGCTCCTTG
>WEIT01018324.1:1927-17878 GCA_013389985.1 Dryoscopus gambensis
TAATTAAGAATATAAACCAAAGGTTGTTAAGGTCAATGGGACTGTTGAAATTTAAGGATGGGTGTCAAAGTAAGGTGGAATGAACCTATCTAGCACCAGAAGTTTTACATGCTGGTAGTAAAGAAGACTTCTAAAGTATTTAATTTCATTCATGCCTCTGCACTTGTGCATATGTATGGGTGTGTTAGTACTCTGCCACTTGAGACTGGAAAGTTTTTTGTTGTTGTTTCCTTTTACTATACTTAGAAAAGACACTCCGTATAATCAGCTTGATTTTATTTTGGTTGTTACTTATGGTAAAAGTGGGACAGGCATCATACATATATGCTGCTTCCCCCAAGACGGGTCCATTACACATCTTTTGGCTCTTGGTGCAGCACTGGAGCATTAGCACAAAGTTGTCTATCTTACTTTTCACCAGTAAGGCAGAGCTCTACCACATCTCGTCCTGGCACCATTGGGAATGTCAGATTCGGCAGGAGTCTTGTAGGAACAGAAAATGGATATTGGAATATATCATTGCCTAGGTGGTTTTGCACCCCCGTATCAGTGTCTATCGTCTCCAGCAAAAGTTCCCTCACACCAAGAGTATCCCTGCCCTTCTGGAGAGGATATTTTCCATCTCATGGTTCAGTACATACAAAATACACCTTCTGCCGGATTTGTTCTCCTGAATGCAAAGTGCAGCTATTGAGCTCAGGGAAACAGGATTTGGACTGTATTGCCTCTATTGAAGGTGGTGAGTTCAAGAGTTCATCTGTGGATTAGTCAGTTGTTCACTGGTCTGTCTAGATTGACATGGGTGTTTGACCTGCTGTAATTAATCAATGGACACTTTTAATGACTAAAAGCCTAGAGTAACCTTCTTCCTGTTCTGATCTTTCCCAGAGATTCTTATGGGAGAGCCAGCTTCCTCCTATGCCAGAGATTGGACAAACTTTATGTGGATAATCAGAGGTGTTCTGAGGACTTGCTGTGGAGGCTGCTGGAAACCATGTGTATTACCCTAATGCAGCAGATAGAGAGTGCACCTTGTTAGTTTTATTGACATTCTCATGCACCTGTCCTCATCTCCAGGGAAGTCAAGAAAGTGGACAGCCTGAGAAAACATGTTATTCTTCAATGCAGTTTTGACTGGCAAACTTGCCTACTACTAGTTCAAATTACTCAGCAAATTTTCAGGCGTTTTTCTCCTCTTTGTACTGGTGCTATAGATTTTTTCTTTTTGTTCTTTCAGAAGCACTAGCAATTTCCTGGGCTATGTTTAAGGGTTACCTTCAGTGTAGGGTGGACGCATCCTTCTAGTCAGCCAATGTCTTGTGGTCTTTGCAGCTGCAAAGTGGTAACATCTCAAAGGAGGGCCAAGTCTGCCATTCAGCATCTCCCTTTGCCTTAACTTGTTCTTTATTTCAGCCACAGAACAAAAGATTCACAGGCTGCTGTGTGTGCATTCATTAAAAACTCAGCTTTCTGCTGCTGAGGCACAAACTTCGTGCAGAATTTTATTGATGGCAGGCCCTTCCCATCACATAGAGCTGAGCAGTTTCAGCTTTCAGGGCTGACCAGACTGGAGACAGCTATCTGGAAAGATAGCTGATTGCTCTGAACCTGATTAAAGTGACATAGAATCTTACTGCATTAGACGTCACCCTACACAGGAGTTCTCAGGTGTGCTCAGAATCAGCTCTACCTCTGACCTTAGATCTAAACCATTTTTTGCTGTACGGGCATTGTGTGACATCAGATACCTGAGAACTAGATATGATTAGAAACAGCTAGTTTGCCTTGCTCCTACTTCTAATTTCCCTTTTACTTCCCCCTTCCCCTTGCCTCTCAGGCGTGATCTGTCCCATGAGAACCTGTCTTTGTTGGAGATTGATATGTTATCTTCGCTTGTCATAAATTCAGTGTTGGCATAGTGAAGGGAAGGAGGAGTTCTACCATAACTGTTTCCTTATGGCATAAAGGAAGAGTGGTTCTTCATATGGATGTGGAGGTTCATCTCGTATATCTGGAACATCAGGATGATATCCATGGCCATCATTCCTCTAGCATTTGAAGAGGAAGGCCAGTACTGGACAATGGTTGGTATCCACGGTGAGCCAGGATAGGTCAGGTTTATGTACAGGTAAAGTCAGGCATTTTGAACAGTGTATTATGTAAACAAGGAGACAGTCATTCTGTTTCACCTAATGGAGAAGCAGTTGGACATAGCTACTATGAGTCATCTCTTTAGCTTCCTCTCAGCCAGTTCTTTTGTCTACAACCTAAGCACAGTTGTTCTTCTGGATAACAAATAGAATTGTCCCCCCTGATTTCTTGTCAGTGCTCAAACATAGTTCTGCTCACTGCCAACAAAAGATGTCTCTAATGTCTACTTCAGCAGGTGTTTTTCAGTTTGTTCCTGATATTGCAGCTACGTGAGCTGATACTTGCCTATCTGTGGTCAAGGTAAGGGACTTCAGGGTTCCTTGACCTTGATTTCTCAAACAAATTTTAATTATTTTTTCTGTATTTCACAACTGAAGAGTTTTAACTTCAACACCATGGTTGTCTATGAAAGCTCTTCTTCAAACGGATTGCCTAATCTGTTTTTACCTAGAAACACTCGATAGCAGAGATTTCTCTTTTATGGGATCCTGCTTTTCCCAGGTGAGTGAGAACAGCCCCAGCTCATAGTAAAGGCAGTGATACCTTCACCTTGTCTGCGTTTACACTGTGTTGCACTGACAATTCCATCTCTGCCTCTAACACCTCTGCCTTCTGCTTATTTTGCAATAATCTAATGAACCTGAAGGAAACTGGACTTCTGTGATCTCACATTCCTGTCACCATACACAGCCTTTGATCAACTGAGGTTGTGTTGTTTACACTCTTTAAAGGGCTAGTCCAGAGCACACTCTGCTGTCAGACACTATTATCCTATGAGGATTTGGGCTTTGTTCTCATGATTCCTTTACTCCAGCTCTTTGTCATGTACTCATGAAAGTGGCTTCCTTCTTTGCTGTTACTCTTGGTGGAGACAAAGGAGAATTTAGGCCTTCATGAGCTCTGGTTTTTAGGGTAAGGTAGATCCCAGGCGTATTTTCTTCTTAGAGCAGTATCAGGGTTCTGTCTCCATCAGCTTATATGGCTTCCCCCCCACAAGCTTGCTTGAGTCAGGAAGATTCTATACATAGGTTCAGGGGTCCTTTATTTTCTCAAGCAGAATAGGTACAGTCCAGGTAAATTAAATACTTCTGCTGTTCCCAAATGTAAATGTCAAAAGGGAAAATGCTCTCAAGACTGCGATGATTCTGTAACTGGTAGAACCCTTGTTTGTTGTCTGAGCATGTTGTAACTGGACTGAAATAACTTATGTGATAGGAATTCATCAATTTCATGCCAAAACTAGTACTGTAGACACAACGTTACCAAACACTGTGCTGTATCTCAGGGATTCAGGAGCAGTTTAGTCTTAGTCCTTGACAGAATTCTCAGTCAAGTAATTTGATCATTTGAAGATGTTTGCTTGAAATTACTCTTGTTTCTGAGCATTATGGTGAGAACATTTGAAGCCTTTTGGTCAGATTGTTTCCTAGTAATCCATGATGTTGAAGACATGCATAATTTACGTCTGTCCCTCTCCCATCCTTCCATTTTCCATCCAGGTAGTTCAGAAGTGACTGAAATGACAGCAGCTGTGAAATGACAGGGCAGTGTCCCCCCTAGGTAAGGGAGGGGGAAAGCACAAGAGTATTCTCTGAGGATACTCTAAGCAAAAATTATTCTAATACTTGACTGAAGAGACTCAAGGACACCCACCTTTGGAAGGCACAGGTGGATTACGCATTTTTAAGAAGTTAATATTAGTAACCTTTTTGTCTTGACATAGTGAGAAAGCCTTTGAATGTGTTCAGAAAGGAATCTGACTAATTTATATTTCTAAAGTGAGCCATACAATGTCTGCTTCTGAAGGCCTTCAGAGCTACTTCACTCATAAATCAAATTTGCCTACCTTTCTTCAGAAAACCTGCTTTATTAGGCACCTGAAGCCTCAGTGCAAGTTGTATATGTGCAGTAGGTGGACTGGATTCCAGTGTATATTCAAGTTCTGAAATGCCATTCAGCTGCTACATGATGCTCTGAGAGTCTCAACTTTATGTGTATTCTAATTTATTATGTTAGCATTCCCAAAGTCTTGAAAAGGTGTTCTTCAGCAAGACGTTTTTTTATGCAATTGGTTGGCGCCTGCCTTCTTCACAACTAAGATTCAAAAACTAGGCACTTGTTACTCTGTTTTTCCTTGGAGAATGTCAATATTGTTTCTCACAGTGTTCCTACAAAACTGGATTCTGCAGCAGACAGATAGAACGCTGGGAGTTAAGGAGGGGGCTTACCATCTTATATGTAGTTATCTGTTGGCTGGAGTGTTCGGCCAAATGTTGGAGTGGCATTTGGAACCAGTGACACTCCCTTTCCTAGACCCTAGGAGATTTCTGAGCCAGGTGCTTGCAGAGTCAGGCTCGCTCACAGTTTCTGACCTAGCTGATGTTGAATTCTTTTCTCCACAATGGCACAGCTTCAATAGAAGGGGTGGAGAGTGGCCCACCCAAGAACACCCTATAGCCTGGCAGTTGCAGCACTCTCCAAGGAGGTGGGAGATGTGAGTTGGATATCCTTTAGGCAAAGAAGGGAATTGTGGGAGATCCAAGTTCAACCTGGGTGAATGCTTGAGCCTTAAGGCTATTGTATAAAAGGGGCAGCAGCACCACCCTCTTACTTCCCCATCTTTGAAAAGAAAAGTGAATCCTGTTAGGAATTTGAAAGAAAAGGCGTAGTCGCCTGCCTTTGAAACAAGCTTTACAGGTTGTGGATCACAAGTGAAAGGAGACACCTCCCTGTAGCTCTGTGAAATCATTTCAGTGGTCTTCCTGCAGAGTAGGACGAGTATTCAGGTGATTGTTTTAGATTTTTTTCTAAGGTGCTACATTCCCTCTATCCAAATTAGAGGAAACTTTAACTTGTCAAGCTTTCTAAAAGACAGAATCCAAGGAGTGACACTGTGTTCATACCATTTGCAGTTGAAGTAATAGGTCACGCCAAAATGCAGTTCAGACTAGGGTTTGTTGGGTTTTTTTGTTTAGTGTGGCAGTGGCTGACAAGCAGAGTGGATCATTACCAGATAACTTAATCCGTGATGGGAAGGTTAATTGAGATTTAGTGTCACCTGGTTTACTGTAAATGTGCTTTGCTGTTGTTCTTTTTCAGACCTTTTTGTTAATTTGGGAGCAGTTTGAAGATACAAATCACCACAGCTACCATTCGCACCATGGCTTGGCGAGCGGGCTGCTCATTGGCCTCAGAGTCTGCCTAGCTCTCTCGCTGGCTGCTGGGCTGTACCAGATTATCACGGTGGAGAGAAGCACACTGAAAAGGGAGTTCTATGTCACCTTTGCCAAAGTATGGGTTACATCTAGCAAACTGATCCCTTCTTCTGTAAATATAATTGTGGCATGCAGTTGACTGAAGCACTAAACTCTTTTCCTCCATAAGAAAGTTAATGTTCAAGTGTCTGATTTGATTACATCGCACCCTGTCATCATACTCTGAGTAGTCATTTTAATTTGACAAGGAGTATAGAGCTTTTTAAAACAGAAATCCCACCTTTCATTGTGTGGTTTTCGTTATGTTGATTGAAAATTAAACAATGGGCTCATAAAATAGACAGAAATGTAAATGTAGTTCCTGTAACTGTCATCTCTTTCTTCTAAGATGGCATGTAGTCATTTTACACTTATACTCATCTTCTTTTTTAGGCCTGCATTCTCTGGTTTTTGTGCCACCCATGTCTTGCAACCATTGCTGTAATATTCAGAGAATATCAAAGAGAAAAGGTATGTACAGGCAAGATAAAAGAGATGAAATTTGAATAGTAGTTGTTCTTCATGTTTAATGTTTGTTAGCAAACTCATGCTCTTAGGCTGTTAATCTTATGACCCCAAAGCAACTTGAAAAGTCTTAGTCACACAGCTCTCATTGATGCTAATGTGAGTCATATTTTACAAAGGCATACAGGGCTCAAATCATCTAAGGGTAATCATTTCTAGGTTAAGGGAGGGAGAGGGGGAGATTGTTAAGTCAAAGGAAAATGTGGAGGGGGTGTTTTGTTTTATTGTTTGCTTGTTTGCTTTTAATTAAAAACACCTTGGGGATTCTTTTAACAAAGGGAGTAGAAAGATAAATCAGTGGATTTTTTTGTTGTTGTTGTTTGCTTTTTAGTCTTCATCCTTTAAGAGCTTTATGTGGCTAAATAGGTCAGGGAACCTGTAGCTGAACTGTGCTCTTTAGATCAAGAAGTCTGTCCAAATACGTTGTTTAGTTTGTAAGCTCCAAACAGTTAAAAGCAAAGGTGGGCTCACTGAGTTTCTCAGTTGCTTAAAGATACTGGGAACTGGAGAACTCCATGTGTGGAGCCTGCCATGTTCAGGTGAAGTGCACCACTATTCTCCAGTGATTGACTACCTCATTCCAGCTTAGGGTTTGCTTCTTTTCTTCATGCTTATAACCGTCTGTGCATTTCTATGCAACTATATTCAGAAACTGAGCTTTTGTTTGTGTAGAGGATATGTAAGGGAAAGAAAAAGGTTTTATTGAATAGATATATAATCAATTAAATACTGTGTTTGATTTACAAAAAAAAAGGAAATCTAGGCATAAAAAATTGATTCCTCTAGAGTTACTAATGAAGAGACTTTTTGTTTTGCTTGATGAAAACATCCTTAGGGCAGGAGGACAGTCTCTAGAGGTGGGATCAGTAAAGTAGTATTTTTGCAGTATTTTGAGCTTACTGAAGGAAGACTGCAATTGCTCAACTCTTGCATTTGAGCAAGTTTAACCATTATGCACAGCTGCAGTTCCTACACTATGAAAATTCAGCTGTGTTTGCTTCTTCAAATACACTTCAATACAATGAAGAAATGCGTGACCAATAAACACCTTATTTAAGAAAAACATGTATTTTAAAAGAGTGCCTGTACATGAACTGAAGACTTGTGCTTTCTCAGAAACAATAGTTACACCTTTAGACATTTGACAAATACAGCCTTACACAGCTTTTACAGATGAAGATGCTTGACCTGAAAGAGGTCTGGCTAAGTGCGATTGATAAATCACTATCCTCAGCTCCATGACTGTTCTAGTGCAAAGTGTTTCTGAGCTTTCTTCCCCCCTCTCTGTTTGTTGTAAGAATAGAATATCTAAACATCACCTATGCTTATGAAACTGCATGGGTGGTGAATTGCAAGTCTGAAATTCCCCAGAACAGAGACTGCCAGAAGGGTTATGTGACTTGCCCAGGGCTATCTACTGATTTAAAAACACCCAGGTGTCAGAGTCTGATTCCTGGACTTAAGATGCATGTTCAAATCTTTTGTAACTGCAGCAGTACTAAAAGGTTTAAAGTTAAACCTCAAACACTCATGCTAATAGAAGTTTATTGTGGCTTGTTTGGTGAGAGGTTTTTTTTCACTTACTATTTCTTTTCTTTTTCTCTCTTTTCTTGTCTCTAGATTATTACCATAGGTGTTATCCTCTGTCAGTGCATCTCCATGGTTATCCTCTACAGACTTTTTCTGTCTCATAGTCTATATTGGGAAGTATCTTCACTGTCATCAGTGACATTGCCACTAACAGTATCCTCTGGACATAAAAATCGACATCACTTTTGAGGTGTTTAGGAAGAATACATTATGTAATAAATGTGCAATAATGACTTAAATATACAGGTATTTTTGTCGTAAGTGTATGATACATTGGTTTCACTGGAGTGATAATGTCAGAGCACTTCACAGACCTTAGGTCTGACAAGATTCCTAGATTAATGTGTTAGAAGCATCGTGGAGTATAAAAATCCGTAATTTGAATAATTTTGTAGGTATTGTTTAACAAGTGGTGCTGAGCTGTATCACAGACAAGTGCAACGAATCTTTTCTCTCCCATTCACGGACACCAAAAATGCCCTTACTTCATGTCAATACTACGTTTGAAGGTCTTATAAAATGCAGTTCTTAAAACATCTACATGCTCAAACAAGTTTAAAATAGGCCAGTTGTGAAATTGGTGTGATGCATAACGATGAGTACAAGGGGGTTTTTATTTTCATGCTTTAGAAAAAATGCATTTTATGTATCAGTATAAAATATGGGTAAAGAAAGGAGGGAGACTCGTCTAGAAAACATATGTAAAAGGTTCACAACTGACTGCAAGAAACTTTCCTTTATCATGGGTGTAAAAGAATAGCCTTTTTTGCATCTAATGTTCATACTGGTTGAAATTCTAATGGGAATGTAAATAGGGTTTATATCTGCCTTTTTTTAAAAAAAAAAAGTAAATTTAACTAAAAATTTCATCCAGTAATCAATGTCTAAACAGTTTTTGAGGTTTAGAATACATAGCAACATAAAGGTAATTAAAACAGCAGCCTTGCATCTTTTAAAGGAGAAAAAAAAAGGCAAAGAAAATGGAATGGGTGATGTGGTACTAGAATTTTAATCCTGATATAATTCATTTCTGTTACATTGAGGATTCAATCATAATTAAGCCATATACACAGATTAAATTAACAGAAGCATTTCAAATAAATGTTGGTTTCAGTCATCAACTACCCATGAATTCCTGCCCAAGGATACTTAATCAGGATTAAATTTTCTATGAATAATTGAAAAACAAAATACTCACTGGATTTGTTATAATCCATGTTGGCACTGGGTTCTAAGTAGTTGCCATCTTCCATCCATTGTAATAAAGCCATTCTACTTTGTGATGCCCTGGCATTCAAAAAGCCACTGTAAATATATACTTTATTGAAGTGCCTATTTATAGAGAATGATTAAATCATGCTGACATTTTTTTTTCTTTCATAATAAGAACATACCTATTGCCATTGTGTCAAATTTTTCTATTTGGATTTAGCTTAGTTTACACTTCATACGTGTGTGTTTCTTCACAAAAAAGATTTTATTTTCTAGTAAATCAATGTTTGGTTCTTCTTAACAGTGTGTGTTTGATTATGTCTCTGTGAAAATGTGAAGACACTGGTTCTAGCTTTAAAATAGCCCTAACTTTTCCATTTATGTTTGCCTCAGTTGTGAGCATAGTTGAAACGTAAGTCTGTTCCATTTTAGTTTAGAGGCAAAACTAGACATTTGCCTTTGACTAAGGCAAAATGGCAACATGACAAAGTTGCTCATTAAATCATCTCCTTTCTTATTGTTTGTAATTCAGATCAAGAATGGCAGGTTGAGGCTGGAAAAGATGAGATACTATGATTTCACACAATCTTCAGAATGATTAAAAGATTAATTATTACATTCCTCTGATAACCACACAAAAATATTATTGGTTAAAACTTCAGTCTTTATTTCCCTGCTTATCTCTGTACTTTTCATCTTCTCAAGAAAAAGCATCCTGTTTTTGATAAGTCTCCAATTATGTAGTAAAAGAGTTCTATCTGTCCTCATGTATAAGACTTCAAATTCACACATAAAATAGAATTTTCTGATAGACACAAGTACTACTTTACAGCTTATGATCCGTCATGATAAAAGTTTTAATCTATGCAAAAAAACCTCTATGTGACTTTCAGAAGAGGCACTGCATTTATTTTATTCTCCAGAAGTGCTGTTTTACTTCCTGTAGTTCTTCTGCCTTGACTTGGTCAGTATTACGATACCATTTACCTTATTTTCACTTTATAAATATACCCCACAACAAGCCATGGTTCATTAATGTAAGCATGAAACATAAGGTGGTGTCTTTTACATCTTTCTCACATTGCCCCATAAGTCAACATGTAACATTAGTTTCTTAGTTCGGCCTTGGATCCAGTTACTTGAAAATAAATTTAATTTTTCTATTATGTAACAGTAGCAATTAAGTATCACTTTCTGATGGTAACTGGCACAAAGGGTCTCTTAGCAGGTGCCCAGGTCTCTTGGCACTGTAGCAGTACGTCACTATGACTGCATTAATATTCAGTTAATTTGGTGCAGGATAGCTCGGGGAGGCGGGGGAGTCTTCCAGTATGACTAATGGACAAAGCTTCATACTTAACCTGTACTCTGTGTTGAAACTTACTGCCTCTGGATCATGTCGGAGGAGTGGTTCAAGTATGTAAAAGTCTCTCTCTTCTTTCTGCCTTACATCTCCTGGGAGAACAGCTGATAAGACCTTGCTTTTTCGTGCTTATCCACACTGTTACCCATTCTATCAATTTGCTTTCATAATTTCATCTTGAAAAAATATCTTCCAGCCTTCTTCCGCTTGTCTTGAGTTCATGCATCCCAACTTGAAAACTATACTTCTAAAATGTGCTTTCTGTCAACAACAACAAAAAAAAAAATTAGCTTTCTCTCACAAACTGGGGCTTTTGCGTGCATCAGCAGAACTGGTGCTGCGCCCTACATCAGGTCTGCATTAGAAGACAGCAGTGGACAGAAGCACTCCTCCAGTGCCCCACAGCCCCAGTGTGTACAAGGTGCGGGTTTGTGCCTGCAGAGAGCTGTCACACACCTGGGGAGTTTTTGGGGAGAGCTTCAGCGGTTCCAGGCTTCCTGACACCTCACTGCTGCAAGAGGCTGAAGCAGGGTCCCCCTGGAGGCAGCACTGCCACTGCTGCCCATGGTGAGCAGCACTGTTGAGGTCAGAGGACAACATCTCATCTGACAGTTTCTGTGCATTATGCAGTTCTATTTTAAATAAAGTTGGGGTTACCGTGTCTGCTCATTCTACTGCCTGTGTGTTTCAGTTCTTACAAAATATGAGTGTATTGACAAGACTGCAAACTGAAGTTGGTTATGCTCTGAAGAAATCCACTTCTTTGTGCGAACGGTCATCACCTGGCCGGTCATCACCTGGCCAGTCATCACCTTTTCTGCTGGCACAGATGCCAGTTTGCGTCACTTATGATTTGTTGGTTGGGAGGGAGGATCTCAGTTCAGTAGACAAAAGGGTGAGATCACCAACTTGGTCTACAAGACCCGCCACGAGCTGTCAGGAGGGATCCTGCATTGCTCCTGACCAGCGATGTGGAGGCTGGAGCAGTTCTGGGGCTCATCACAAGTCTCCTCAGCCATTCACTCCCTTTCCATGTAGACTGTGTTTATTGTGTATCTATTTAAAGTGCTTCAGGGAGGAAAATGAATATTTACAATTAAGTATATGTAAA
Source organism: Dryoscopus gambensis (assembly GCA_013389985.1). NCBI lineage: Eukaryota > Metazoa > Chordata > Aves > Passeriformes > Malaconotidae > Dryoscopus > Dryoscopus gambensis. Next base: position 13,134 of record WEIT01018324.1, read on the forward strand.
TGGAAGTGGAAAGACTTGACTGGAAAAATACCAGGTTTCTAATACATATTACAATACTAAGACCTCCCACACAAGACAAACATTTATAGCCAGATCTAAATGAATGTTTCTTTCTGATTCCTGTGCCAGTGGAAAGCCGTGGAAGTATCAAAATCTTTTTGTTTGCATCTCGATCCTCTACAGAACTGGAAGAACGCTTTATTTGATTTGGCTTTAGTTTATTCTGTGCAATGTTCTGCTTCTAATTGATAGAATAAATGTTTATGGGGCTGGCCAGTGCTGATGTTAGGCTGTACCTTTTAACTCTTTGTGTGACTATCCATACAAAGAGTGGGTTCTCCTTGTGAATGTCAAACATTAAAAGAAAGTATTAAGCTGGTTTTCAAAGATTCCTTCTTTTCTAACTGTGCTGATCCGACTAGGCTGTGATTTTCCAGTGAACGTTAAGTTCCGATTCCAGTTTTCCTTAAACCATTATTTTCTGCAAATCTATTTCCTGCCTTGCGAATTTTCTCTCCCACTGTGCTCTGTCTCTGCCCTCCCCTCTCCTCCCCTCTCCCCCTCTCACATACATATGATTTTGAGTGTAATGAGTGTCATTTCTCTCTCTATCTCTCCATCTGTTCCCACGATCAACACTCGCAGTCCAGCCCCTGCTTTGCATGTAGTATGTGTGTTCTCTTTATCCTTGTCCTGTTTTGATTTCGCACTTTTCCTGTCTCTTCTTTGCCCTCTGCCATCTTTCTAGTCTCCATAACCATCAGAGACCTGAGGGTGTGGTTTGACATTGCAGCTAATTTGGGCTGTTAGCTGTCAAAAATAGTGTCCCTGTTCCCCTGAACTGACATTGGCTGTCACCTGACAGTCTGAGTGAGGAGTCGAGGAGTTAAATTGGTAAAAAATTCAGCCTTCAGGAACAGCTAAAGAAAACAATTTAGTTCTCAGTGGTTGTAGCTCACTAAACCAGGTTCGTCAAAGTTTGTTGAGTTCTGGTGCCGCTGCTGGGGGTGGGGTGGGAAAGGCACATTGAAGAGAGGCCAGATCCCCTTAAGAAGGGTGGCTGCAGAGTTGGTCAGTCTTGTACAAGCTGTCAGCCTTGTAATTCTTCCATCTCTCTCTTCTGCTGCATTTTGCACGCTAAGGGTTGGACTGTCCCTGCCCTTCACCGCTGTCTTATAACAGGAGTGTGTCATTAGGGGCAAGGGGCTACCAGCAAAGAGAAAACTGACTGCTTTAAAGTATTTTAAATTTAACATGGTCAGTTGTGCCTTTGCAGCCTTAAAAAGGAGCTGGGAGGCATCACAAGCAGCCCCCAGTTTGAGGAAGTATTTTTGAGGAGAGAAAAAACCATGAAAACAAACAATACTGGAGTGGGTGCCATTTTTTTCAACATGGTAACACTGTGGTAGAAGGCAACCAGGGACATCACACGGCTTTTCACAAGGTCTGCCTGTGGGTAAGGAGCGACTTAATCCGAACAGCTGCAATCCAAAGAGCAAAGGCTTCCAGCAGCAGGAACTCCTTATCTATCAGCCAGTTAATCTGCTGAGATGCCTGACTTCGGGAGGCTGTGGTGGGATGGTGAAGATCTGTCTCGCCCTGTGGTCAAGTTCTCCGGAGTTTGTCCAGGCTGGTGAGCGACTTTGGCTTTTAATGCTCCTGCAACAACCCCCTCAAAAAGAGTGGATTCGTGGAAAGTGAAAACAAGGTATCTCAGGAATCTCTCATTCTTTAATACAGTAGCTACAGCTGAAGGAGTGTATGTGCGCCTTGTTAGTGCATACTCTTTTCTTTGCTTAGTTTCTCACCCTTCCAGCCTCTTTTAAAACAATGGCATTATTTTCAAATCAAATTTTATAAAATGAACATTGGAGTTGTTAAGAAGAGATCAAAATTTACATAAGACTTCTATGTAACCTATTACCTATGAAAATTTACTTCAGGCTGAAACATGTTTTCCAAAGTTTACAGCATACAAAACAAATGGGGTTTTAAAATTTCTTTACTTATGATTACCTTAAATTGTGTTTTCTAAAAGGGAAGGAAAAAAAACCTTGGAACCTTACCAGTTTAATTTGCATTTTGGCTCTGATGTAACTCAAAATAGATTAGATTTAAAAAGGAAATTTGGCAAGTGATTACTCAATTACATGATTTTACTGCTTTGGTATTTTGAAAATAAAAATGAGCAGATCTGTTTTACTTTGAAAAGTGCCTGGTGCACGTGTGCTGTAACCACTTTTCAGAAACCATATGGAAGGTTCCCTATGCTGCATATGGCAATGCTACCCAGAGCTCAGATATGTATTCCCGCAATAGACTACACAGGATTCAGTCAGATCACGGATATTAATGTCTACATTCAGATAGTATTGTATCGAAGCACAGCAGGGTAATGAGTTTGGTGTAAAACACGGGAAGTTCACAGTGACAGGGCTGCATTGCTCTTTTTTCATAGAAAGGAACTAAAAGTTCTTAGAGCTAGTGTCAGGCCAGGAAGTTAGGAGGAATTTGGAGAAGGGAGCTGTATTTTGCAAGATAGAAAAGGTGAGCAGCATCAATGTATACTTTCAAAACATTTCATCATCTCGAGTTATGGTAGCTGCTCATCTTTAGCCTTCATGCCAAGGGAAGGAAGCCTCTGCTGACCTCTGGAAGACCAAGCAAGTGGTGACTAACTCCCTAGAGTAACAAAGCATTGATCCTCCACATGGTGCAGGATGGGGCAGTACTGTGTCTTAAACTGGGTATCATCAGGATTATCTGTTCTTCCCATCACCCTGTTCTCATTAGCAAACTGGTAGGAGAAGATGAACCATCTGTCGCTCCATCACTGATGTATCCCTTTGGAGCCCCTAGGGCTATTTGTGGCTTTTCAGGTCTCTGATAAATACAACACTTTTGCAAATGTTTGTTTGGTGCCATGATCTGAACACTTGCCTGTCCTGCTCTATAGAGCTGCTTGGGTTCTTGAAAGCTCCTCCACATGCACATGTGCAGCTGTCCCCTCAGTGCAAACATCATGGTATGTGTCTGTTCCTTCACAAAGAACCAGCTTCCATGGCGGGGGATTTCACCAAAAAAACAGCAACTTCAAATGACAGAAACCTTACTTAGTGCCATCACTGTCCTGACAAACTGTAGCTCTTCCAGTTGATTTCAGTGGGGATGGAGACCTTCAGAATACTAATCTTGGTGTAGTAATGATGATACAGACCCAAAGTCCTGACATATGAAGAGCAGAATATGCTGGGGAGTTAGAAATTTATAAATTCCTTTTGAAAGAGTGATGTGGAATGGAGGTGATGGGCTACAGGATTTCACTGGACTGCTAAGCCTGTGGACCTTCAGCATAGTAGCCCTGTCTGAAGAGGGGTCGCTACCTAGATGTCCCTCACACAAATGGCTGTTGTGGGGGGACAAGTGTTCTGCCGTGGCAGCAGGGAGACCCTGCTTCTATCCGCCTCAATGATTTTTAAGAATTACATGGCATGTGAGACTTGGTTGTCTTCTACATCTTGGTTTCATCTTTCTGCCTCTGACAAGTTAACTGGGTTTGGCTGGTATATACCTGATATTTAACAGACCTGTTTCTGAGAAACATTTGTGAGATGGATCTTTGCTGTCTAAAATAAAGCATTTCTCAAGACCCTGAATTTCCCTCATGTCTTCACTTTTCTCCTGTTTAAATGTGAAGCTATGGCCTTTGGAAACCTTCAGTGGCGTGCTATTGTCACTGATGGCATCGGTACATGAGGGTTGTTGCTGCTTCTCAAGAAGAATCGAATGTTTGATTTTTTCCTCCTTTCTACCTTTGTGGGGGCAAGGGATGCACTCAAACCCTGGTTTCTACCCCTCCAAGTCAGCAACTTGGGCTGGCACTGTCAATAGCCTGAGTCATCCCAGCACTGGCAATGGACAAAGCACGAAGCCTTTACTTAGTGACAGGAGAGGAGCTGACAGCTGCCATCAGCCCGACCTATTTCTGCAAGGGGGGACGGCCATGCACTTTACCAGAAGGGTTGATCACCTTCAAAGAAAAAAAAAGCAAGCATTTTCTACCACTGAGTTTGAGACATATAGAGTGAGTTTCAGTTTCTTATCTCTGAGGTCTGTTAACAGAGACCAGGATGTGCAGTGGTGTGTGTGTGCGCGGATATCTCTGTTGTAAGTGACTTTGTAAGTTCTGTGTTGGGGGAAGCAGCAAACCTAGGGCTCCTGTTCTGGAGATGAAAATAGGATGATAGAACCAGGGCAGGAAGAAACCACTTCCCGGTCACCATATCCTGGTGGAATTGTTGCAATTCATGTATTATTCAAAGTCTAGATTTCGTGGCCAAGTCTTATATTAACCTTGAAGTTATCTGAAAAGTCTCTTCTTCCCTGTCGAGTATGTGGCTTTCTCAAGCAAGCACTCTCACTCCTCACCCACCTCACCCCCAGTCACGGCTGTTGGTGTTCCAGAGGGAAGGAAATGCAGGCAGTGTCGTGGGTGAAGAGCTGGCTTAGAAGTCTGTCCAGGTTAACTCTATGAAGCACGGCTGTGGTCGTGCAGGCCCCCTGAGCATCTGCACCTCTCAACGCCCGGGTCTGTAGCTATAATTTCCCCCGTGAGGAAGAAAGTGCCCGCGAGTGGAAGCCTCTCCGCCGGGGAAGGCGGGTCCAGTCGGAGTCCCCTCGGCTCGGCGGTTCCCCTCGGCGGGGGCGGAGGGGCCGCGGGGCCGGAGCGCGGCTGCCAGGCCGGG
>WEIT01018325.1:0-10835 GCA_013389985.1 Dryoscopus gambensis
GGCCTGGAGGGGCCCACACCAAAACCCAGCTCTGGAGAGAGAGAGCAGCCACACCTACAAAGAACTTTGAATTCTACCAGGTTCTCTCCACAGCGAGAGATTTTATTATTTAGCATTATTCTTTTTTTCTGTGCCTGTGTGCACTCTGCTTGTTAAATAATAACTTTTTTTTCAGTTTCCGACGAGGAAAATTTTTCCACACCTGGTGGGGGAGGGGTGGCTGTAACCTGCCTTCTATCAGAGGATGTTCATTTTGGACGTTCCTCCCAATTTGTCTCAAACAAAGACACCCAGTCAGTGGGGCATGTAGCTGCACCAGGAGAGGCTGTTCTGTGATCAGTGGGTCACATGCTTGCACCAGGAGAGTGAAACATGTTGCAGTACCGCTGTTAGGGGTGGGGGGGAGGGGGGAGAAGAAAAGAACAGGGCTTAGTCAGTGAAGTGCAGGGCTGCACTAAGAGAGTGAAGCATGTACTGAAAAATGCTGTCTTGGGAGATGCTATTTCTTGTGTGTGTGTGGTATATGGAAGGTCAATATTTTAGTCCCGTTTCCCAGTCGTATGTGGGAATTTAGTAGTGATTTTCTGTGTCCGAAGTGTGATTGGTGTCATACACTGCTAGGGTGTGGTGTGGACCTTGTAAACATAACTGGAGTACTTTTCAAATTGGGTCAGTCCTTTGTGTTTGTGGTGTCACTGGACAATACCAGTAGAACAGAGTTATTGCCCTTACTAGTTTTGTTGTCACTATCAGATCCTTGTGGGAGTGCATTGGTAATAATGTTTCATAGAAAGGAGCCTCACACCATGACTTTCTCAGGGGAGTGATGAGGGTTGACTCAGGAACCACAGAGTACATTATGGCATAAGCTAGAAACTTGTACAAGTATTGGGCCCAAACCATGGGAGGCTAAGGACCCCACGGTGATGTTGAAATACTGGGGAGAATTTATACAAACTACTCAGACGCGCTAAAGAGAGGCTGATTCAAGATCGTTGGATTGCTGGTTGCCTATTATTTGCATACCAAGTTGCTGTTGGAAGAAAATGCAGAGCTTGAGAAACAGTCCAACTAGATGAAAAAATAGAACAGTTGCAAGCTGATACAATGTTACAACATCAAGCTTTTGTAACTGGGGTAGAACAGGGTGAGCAACTCAGGGAAAAATGTGCTCTTTTAGCAGAAAAATATGCTGTTCGGTTTGCTAGGTGACAAGGGAAAAAGAGACAGAAAGGCAGCTGGCCCATGAGTCCATGCTATTGTCACAAATCCAGAATGGGATCTGGAGACCTGGGATGGAAACATTCGGAGTGCTAATGAACCTGATTCCTCTACTGAGAATGAATCAGAAATAAAAAAGGAAGGTACTCATGCAGCTTCTGTCTTTAAACAGAAGCTGGTAACTGGGAGAATGGACCAGCTGTCTGGACAGATAAACTAACTGATTACAGCTCTGAGGAAGTTAAAAATTTACTGGAAAAATACAACCAGAGGCCAGGGGAGAAACCTCAAAACTGGCTAGTGCACCTTATAGAAGAAGGTGCTGGCACTGTGTTACTAGATGATGGAGATGCTAAAAAGTTTATGGGATTTACATCTGATATGTATGTGCAGTCAGCGTTATGCTGTGTCGGTTGCAGCTATTGCAGAAGCGTTTTCAGCGATGATGCTGCTAGGCCACCTCTGGCCAAAGAATGGACAATTTTAAGACAAGTTTGCAATCTGCTTAAAGAAGAAGGAATGAAAATTAATGTCATGATGGGGGTCTCCCAAGCTTTATATGGCCCAGCCCTTAACCTCCTGGATGTGGAATATTCTCCTAGGGGGATGCCCAAATGGATGGAAAGCTCACCTTATTCCCTTACTTTTATCAGAGCAAGGGAACCCCACTGAACAAGTGATTGAAAAATTAAGTCAGTTAGAGGATTTACCAGGATTAGAATCAGAGAAATCAGCCCATGATCAGGGGAAAGCAGAAAAGCAGGAGAATCTGCAGGGGAATAATAAGGGGGAGCTGAGTCAATGGATCCACTTCTTTTTTTTACTCATCAACCAAGGGGTAGATAAGAAAGATGGACAACAAATACAAGCCTTACATCATAGGGCACAGAATCCCCAGAGCAACAAAGTATGGAAGGTGGAGTACCCAGGATTGGGGAAGACAGGAGATCATAATTTGATCTGTCTGCACCAGTTTATCTGTGGACAGACATGAAGGAAGCTGTAGCTGAGCCACAGGAACAGGAGACAAATGAATAGGGAATAGACCAAACCCCCATACTGGACTGCCATGTGTTGCAATGGCACCCTCATCCCTTTACCCCACATATTATTTGGTGGTCAAATACAAATAAGCAAGGAGTCCATGCTTTAGTTGACACGGGGGCAGAGGTCACTATCATTCATGGCAACCCAGATAAAATACAGGGAACTACTCCTCCTGTATGGGGATTAGGTGAACAACCTGTAATGTGAAAGGTTACTAAATTGAAATTGCAAATTGGAGATTGGGACCCTCATATATATTCTGTTATGGTTGCTTCAATTGGTGAATAAATTTTAGGTACGGATGTTTTGCAGGATGCTACATTAGAAATAAATGGTACGTATTGGGCTTTTGGCACCACAAGGTGGCTACATGCCACAGTTACCACTGCGGTACTTACACAGCAAAAATCAGAAATCCCCAGAGCCACAGAAATTGTAAATATAAAGCAATATAAAATTCCAGGAGGAGATGCAGAAATTCAAGCAATTATCCATGATTTGCTACAACTGTTATTCATTACACACATTCTCCTTTTAATAGTCCTGTCTGACCTGTAAAAAAGCCAGATGGCAGCTGGCAAATGACTGTAGATTACACAGGGTGGTGAACAAGAAAAACACTCCTGCATAACTGCTGCCATTCCTGAAGTTGCTATACTAGTACACCAAATTCAGGCACATCTGGGAGCATGGTATGCTGTATTTGCTGTAGCTAATGCACTTTTAACAATTCCTATGGCCCATATTGCTCAAGATCCATTTGCATTCACCTGGGGAGGAAACAAATACACCTTTACATGTCTTCTCCAAGGCTATAAGCACTGTCCTACTTTTCATCACCAAGCAATCTTTAGCACAGCATACTGCACCAGCTGGAGTACAGGTTGTACTGTACATTGATGACATTCTCATACACGGACTGTATATGGAACAGATGCAACAAGAACTGGATGACATTATTGAATTATTGCGGCAATGTGGATGGACAGTCAGTTCTAAAAAAATACAGGGTCCAGATCAAGAAGTTAGGTATTTAGGCATCACCTGGACCTAGGGAGTTCAACAAATTCCAGAAAAAGCTTTAGCCAGTATTTGAACCTGACCCACTTGAGGATAAAAGGGGAGTATAGCGCTTTTTAGGTGCTATTGGGTACTGGTGGTCATTTGAGCAGCAGTGCTACTGAAACGATTATAGAAAGTTACCCCAGAAAAGACTAGTTTTGAATAGGGGTCAGATTATAAAATCCAAGCAGCCATTCAGGAATACATGGAGTTGCATCCAATGCATCCAGGACCAGTGGAACTACATGTAAGCTTGGACAGGGATGTGGCCATGTGGAGCCTTTGGCAGCTCCAAGATGGTTGAAGGTGACAAATAGGCTTTTGGTCTCGCTGCCTAACAGGTGCTGATGGCAGATACACAGCATTTGAAAAGGCCTTGTTGGCTGTGTATTGGGCTCTCCTTATTAGAGCTCTCTCCTAATTGGGCTCTTCCTTAATAGGAAGCCAGAACGGTGGGCTTTGAACTGGTGGTACACACAGAAGTGCCAGTAATCACCTGGGCCTTAGTGCCAGTAGCCACTCACAAAATAAGGCATCCACAGGAGGCAACTACAGTAAAAACCAAGTGGTACATACAGGAAAGAGCAAAACCAGGGCCCAAGGGAGTCCATCAACTACATGAGGTCTTGAATCAAGGACACACAGAGCCTAATCAGGGAACTCATGACATGCACAATTATTAAACAGGCAGGTAGGGGAAACCCTATGACTCGCTAACACACATTCAGAAACCATTGCATGGTTTACTGATGGCAGTGCAGGGATCCAATGTGGCAAGCCCAGCTAGAGAGCTGCAGCACTCAATCCAGCTACATAAACATGATTGGTTGTTGAGAGGGAAGGATGTAGCAGTCAGTTGGCTGAATTAATTGCAGTTTGGCAAGCCATAGATGCAACACTGGCCAATGCTATTTATTTTCTGTACACAGGTTCCTGGGAAGTAGCAAAAGGGCTTGTAAATTGGCTCAGTAACTGGCATGCAGATAATTGGCAAACAGGCACAAAAACCGTGCAGGGAAATGTTGTATTGCACTAATGTGGTTAGGTTATTGATATGTTATTGATGGGTTTTGCACTGGGGACGCTGTGTTGTACAAGCCTGGACTCGTCTCTCACACGTGGTGGTGTTGTAACCCCTGAAACCATACACCTTTACCTGGACCCTGCCCCCTTTTCCCCACGTAAACTGTAACCTATTGGTGACAGGCTTTTGCCCCCTCCCCTTCCTCCCTGGGGGGTCAAAAGGAGTCCTCCAGAGGCCCCCAGCCTCTTGGCCTGCTGGATTCGATGAAATAAAGACCTAAGGAAGATATCCCGAGGAGAAGAGCGCCCTCTTTCTTTTACCTAGGTTCCTCAACACGTGTTGCTTCCGGGGGTCCTGAGCTAGCCCTAGGACCCCTCGGGACCACCACCATGTCAGGGAAAGGACTATTGGGTTAAGATATGGGGCCTCTTACAAGAATGAGGAATTCAAGTATTCCATGTTGAAGCTCACACTGCAGAAGAAGATGAAACAAAAAGGTGGAATGCGCAAATAGATCTGTTGGCGCGTGTAGGAAGGGTGGATACCAATCCACATCAAGTAGACATACAGATGTTAGCCAAATGGGCACATGAGAAAGCTGGTCATGCGAGTCATGACACTACAGTGGTGCGGGCCAAACAATGAGGCATATATATCCAGGTCAATGTAGCTAACACCATTGTTAGTACATGTGATGTATGTCTTGCACTGCAGGACAAAGGGGTAGGGGTACGACCTGTGGGACAAATCAAGAGAGGCAAAAGGCTTGCAGACATATGGCAAGTCGATTACATAAGCCCTCTCCCTGAAGATAGGCCACAGTACTATGTTTGTGTTGAAGTTGATACCTTTTCTGGTATTAGAGTAGCTGTCCCATGTAGGTATAGCAACTGCTATACAACAATCCACTGTTTAGACACTACTGAACTGTACTATGGGACACCTGTAGAAATACAATCAGATAATGGATCACATTTCAAAAACCACGAGGTAGAAGTGTGGTCAGAGGACTGGGAAATAAATTTGGTTTGGCATTTACCATACTGTCCACAAGGGGCTGGCCTTGTCAAGCATCTAAATGGACTGTTAAAACAACAATTAAGGCACCTGGGAGACAATTCATATGGGTTGACCATTTTTCTGAGGCAATAAGGATATTAAAAAACCATGTTGTGACTGGAACACAACCCCCCTTGGTGCGTATGAAAGACCCAAACACACGGCCTGTTAGGTTCCTTGTTAATTCAGTAACATACACCAATGGTCAAATGTACCAAGCCCAAGCAAGAAGTGGGTATCTCTCTGTTACACAGAAAACTACACTTACATTCCACCCAGCAGAAGTGCAATGGCTAAAAACAGACTTAGTGATTAGAGCACCAGAGGACCAACAAGTGTTTTTATATTTTGCTTTTTACCCCAGCTTTAGCAGCAAGTGTATTTATTGTATTAACTCCTGTATACCCACAGCCTAAGGGGTCATTCACTTTAGGCATTCAAAACACTGCTTCTTCTACCAGTATGCTCCTAGTGGAACTATAGGATCAATTTTCTTTCGGGTTATGCCCTCCCTATCTGCGGCGGTGCTGCGTTTCTCCACGCACACGGTGGACGCCCGGCTAGCTCAGTGCAGGCACCGCCGTATGAGGGAAGCCGCCCGACGACCCGAACCGAAGGGTCGCAAGGCAGCGAGGGATCCGGGAGATCCGCTCCGCGTCACTGTTCGCGAGGTCCAGGACAAAGGGTTGAGGGAAGGAATAGTCCNTTAACAAATGGGGCATCGAATAGAACAGAATTTTCCAGATGTAGGGGTAGGGTTGGAAGTGACTGACATGACACAGGGGTATGGGTTTTGAGGATTGACAGGGAAGGTGCTGGAATAAAGGGTTGTGGTTTAGGTGATGGACAGGGAGCAGGGGAAAGGTTTTAACTTTATTTGGGGATGGGGTGGAGAAAGGGTGGTAACTGGGATGAACCTTTATTATCACTCAGTGGGGGAGAATTTAGAACATACCAAATCCGCACTACCACACCTATCCATTCCAGGTCCTAAACAGTTCTACTTTTCAGGTGGCAAGGTATGGTATCAACTCCTCACAGAACCTGGTCCTATCACCACTGAGGTGATAGCAGCAGAAGCAAACCAGGCAGTTACAATCGCTGTTCCAGGGGAACAGTATCTGCTGTACCTGCTCAGCACTTATGTCAGCAGGAGTAATGGGTGGGAGCGGGAGGAGGGGAGGAGGTCTTCTGGTCTTCTGTTTATATTTTAACAGGATACCTCCAACTTACACACCCTTGGAACAAAATGTCTGGGTGACCCCCGCTAAGGCAACTGGACAAGACACCTCATGCCTTAGCACTGCCATGCCTCAGAATCCATTCACGAGGTGTCTGATCAGCATCCCTCTCACCTTTTGTGAGCTGCAACAGTTAAGTAACAGCAACCCTGCCTCTGCAACCATCTGGCTACTGGAGTTTGGCAACAACTGTCTCACCTCGGGAAATCCCCTGCTTTACCCCATAGGAGTTGCGGGCAGATTTTAAGCATCTTGAATGCAGATAGCTGTGCTACCTTTAAATTTATCAGCACAAGGAATAGCCCCATAGCTTGGTGGGTTGATGCCACAGTACTCTGGTATCAAAATGCTTCACACTGGTGTAATTCAACAGCAGCACAACTAATCCTGAGTTTTAGTACACATGTGCAACCCCCATAGGGTATCTTCCTGCGGATGCTGACGGCTGGGTCAGAGAGGAATTTTCCAGGTTCCAGCCAGGGTATGAGAGAGTCTCACTTTCTCACAAACGGATGTGGGAACTGTGAGATGTTTTGAGTAAACTACCTGCACCTGGTGTTTTAAAATCTTGTTGTTTGCACACTATTTACATATGGGTGTTGGTTGTAGTCAGCCAATGATATTGAGGGGTGTTAATCAGAGAACCAATTGTGAATAGTACTTGAGAGCGAACCTGGATATATATACACGAGTTTGTTGTTGAGTAAAGTGCCTTTTTGTTGTCTCTGATTTCATGCCACGTTTCTATGCATCCCGCACACAACAGCGACATCTTCCTAATCTGCAGAGACTGAGCATGGGCCAGAGTGCCAGTGGGCCAATGGCTATTAAAGGTGGTCCATGAACTTTGGGAAAACTAACCCTCTTATCTCAAAATATAAATGTTGCAGTATGGATCCAACTAAAACTCACCACCGTCATACTGACAGCATACGTGCTTTTTACCCCTGACTGAAGAGATACTTTTGAGTTCTGGAATGCTGCCAAGGTAATCACTGCCCCTACATTAGCTCCTCAGATTTCAAGTGCACAAGCCCTCATGAGCCTGAACAAAGTTAGCTATTGGTTAGCAAAGCTTACTAGTTCTAGCACAGCTATATCTGACTTGTTAACTGATGTAGACAGTATTAGACATGCTATGCTACGAAAATGAGCAGCAATTGAATTTTTGCTTTTAGCACATGGACATGGATATGATGATTTTGATGGATTACGTTGTATGAACTTAAGTAACCATTCCTGCTCTGCCTATGCACAGCTACAGAAATTACAGACATTATGCAACCCCTTGTAGAAGACACAGGTTGGCATCCATTTGCTGGATGGACATGGGGTTGGAATTGGTTAAAAAGAGATTAGTATTACTTTGTGCCTTAGGTATTACTACTCTTACATATTATTATGGATTATTTGTTGTATTCCTTAATAAATATCATTAATCTGATCTTTAACAGATAGCACGTTGCATCGTATTGTTGTTTGTATGGTTGAATAGCAACGTGTTCCAACCATGGACCATGCAGTGGCATGTGTCAGGGACCAAAGCCGTGTTTAATGCCCTGCCATATTTGGACCACTGTTGTGCACGTCGACAAGATAATGAAGAAGAGACAATGAAGGAAACCTTATGGTTTAATTGGTGGGAACTCGATCCTCAACAGAAAAAATGTGTTGGTCAGCCAATAGGAAGTTAGCTGTGGAAGAGGAACAATGCATAAGGGCATGCTGTTAGCATGGAGGTGGTATCATGAGCCATTGTGGCCACATCTAATGCATTGTCCACATGTGAGATGATGCTATAACTGGAAAAATTACACTCCAGAGGAGGAGATATAAGGCACGGTTCTGGAGTGGAGGGAGTGAGAAGGACATGATGCATGCCACTTCGATGCAGGAGATGCCCTGAAGCTGAACAGCCTACCTGCCCCTCCCACCTGAGCCCCATGCTCCATCTTCTTCTCCTGCTCGGTGGCTTTTCACCGCTCCAGGGGTCAGTATGTATTATTTGTTACAGCAACTACTAAAATAAAACTTGCTTTGCAATCACAATTGCATCTTAGAGTTTTTTGCACATTGGCGTCCTCCGGAACATGTAACAGTGGATCTTCTCGGTTTGAATCTCAAAACCTGCTTTTTCGATGGCTTGGACAGTCTCTTGGAGGGTCAAGTCCAGGTAATTGTTGTCCGGTGCACGGATCAATATGTCATCCATATGGTGGAGTAGGATGGCTTTGGGGAAGTCTTTCCTGATCAGGGACAGGATGTGTGCAACGTACCACTGACAGATTGTCAATGAATTTTTCATGTTCTGGAGTAGAACTCGCCAGTGGTACCTGCACATGGGGGCCTGCCAGTTTGGGGATGGCACGGAGAAGGCAAACCGAGGGGCGTCACGTGGGTGTAATGGGATAGCAAAGAAGCAGTCTTTAATGTCTATGACAGCTAGCTTCCACTGCTGGAAGAGCATTGAGGGCGAGGGCAGGCCAGGCTGCAGGGGACCCATGTCCTCAATGACCTCATTGATTTTTTGGAGGTCTTGGAGAAGCCTCCACCTGTCTTTGCCTGGCTTTTTTAAAACAAAGACAGGGAGTTCCAAGGGCTGTTGGAGGGAACAAGGTGGCCCTGGCTAACTGTTCCTCTTCAAGGGACTGAAGCACGCGCAGCTTTTCAGCTGATAGGGACCACTGCACCACCCAAACAGGCTTATCAGTCTTCCAAGTAAGGGGCAGAGTTGCGCGCTTCACAGTGGTCCCGACTAGAAATCCCGAAATGGAGGTGGGATTAGCAGCTGAGCCCCTCATTGAGAAAGCAGGTTCCTGCCCCATAAGGTAAACCCTGATGGGATGACAAATGGCCCAATGGATGCATTGTGGCCATCTGGGCCCTCGATTGTTATTTGTGTTCCTCATAGATGTCACAGACCCCCCCCAATCCCTTTAACTATCCCAGCAGCTGGCTTAAGTCCCCACTGCCATGGCCACTCTGCTTCAGATATGATGGTGATGTCAGCCCCTGTATCTACCATCCCTGTCAGTGTGGCTGTGGATTTCCCATTGCGCAGTTTACAACTAAGGGTTGGTTTGTCCTGTCCCACCACTTCTGCCCATCATATGGATGGTGTCCTCTAGCACCTGGGGAAGTATTCAGTTAAAATGATAGCCTGTGCTACCACTTGACCTTTTTGTTGAAACCAAGTGGTGTTGGTACAGGAGACAGTAATCTGTACTTGTCCACTGGGGTCCACCGTGTGCACCTCGGGTGAAATAGAAAATTCAGGTGGACCTTGCACAGTGTTTCCGACTACTAAAATGTCTACTGTTTTGTGTAAAAGTTTTTTAAACCCTGAGTGTATGGGTTGCTGCGTTCTGTCGTGGAGAATGTGTGCACAGGTACTCACCAGCAGAAGTCTTTCACCTGCTTCCCATTGCGGTGAGGAGTCACAGTCCGTTGCATGGGTGGCAGGGCAGGGAGAGATGGCTGCTGATTTGATGTCATACCATGGGGCCATGCTGCACTTCACTGCCCGTTTCCCTGCTGCTGGTGGTGTTTGCAGGTAGAACAGTCTGTAACAACAGGCTTTCCATTCCCGTTAGACCTTTTGGGTTCAGGGTAGTTTTTTGCGAAGTGTTGAAAACTTCCACAATTAAAACACTGGGGCCTTTCCTTATTGTCCTTTCCTGCTGTTATTGCACTCACCAACCCCCTCTGAAAACTTTGGTTAGCTGTGGGCTCTTCAGATACTAGTTTGGTGCATACTTCTACCATTTGGTCAAGGGTGAGGGCAGGGTCTGGGGGGAGGGCTCTTATGACACTTTGGCATCTTTCATTTGTATTATCTCCCACCAAATTTCTAAGGAGCTCTTTTTGAGCTTCCATGCTTTTGATCTGGACCTCTATTGACCCTTTTAACTGGTCTACAAATTTGATGAAAGTTTCCCCTTGTTCTTGCTTTATATGGGAAAAGCTAATGGGGGGTGGAACTTGTGGGGTTTAGGGACAAAGCCCTTTATGCGGCCCTTTAAATCATCCAGAACTGGCTCTGGGAGACTCCAGGCCTGATCCTGAGGTTTTTCCAGGTTGTCTTTGCCACTAAGCTGCTCCAGGGTTAAATTTGGCCTGTTAGGATCTCTCTGGTAACTCGCGCTGAGATCCCAGAGCAGCCTTTTCCATGTTCTCTCCCA
>WEIT01018327.1:10872-22856 GCA_013389985.1 Dryoscopus gambensis
AAAGGGATAAATAAATATGGGTGGAGGTTAACAGGTGGCTGATAACTGCTGGAGTTGCTATCTCAACAATATTTAATCAGTTGGAATACATTAAGATTATGATAGAAGTTTAGCTTACAACTATCTGGACATGAATCTACATTTGGCCATATGGTATATTTTAACACATGGAGGGTGGAGGAATGATTATTTATACCATCTAGCTTAAAATTTCTGATTTGTAGTCTCTCTAAGCAGCCTACATAGCTCAGGTGCTCTGAATCACCCTGTCAAAGAGCCAAATTCTCTCCATTGACTGCCTTGAGAGCCTTTTCTCAGATGTTTGGTAGTTCAGTCAGATTATGCAAATCTCCCCATTCTCCTCCTCCATCTGTCCCCCACACACATCTATACATACAGCTCACACCCAAGAGCTTTTAGAGAGGATGCAGTAATGGGAGAACAGCAGACTAATGCTGTGTGGAGCCCACAGGACACCTCAATGTTTACTGCTTCATCTATGTTGTCATTGTTACTAAAGGACAAAATATATTTTAATAACTGAAAGGAAGATAAGTTCACGCAGAGATGTGAAATGAATAAAGACAGTGTTTGGAGCAGAATACCTAAGGTATCCTTCACTTCTGCCTTTTTACTCCTGTGCGTGAAAGTCTAGGACACAGAGCTGAATACCATAAGGGTGAGAGTTACATTACCAGGCTAGGCACAACAGTCTTTAAAACATTTTCTGAAAGAAAGAGGTATACATAAATCAGGCAAGAAATTTTACAGAATTAGAAAATTACTCCTTCAAAAGACTTCTACAAAAGAAAGCACTAATCTCAAATTAATTTGAGTGTGCATTTTCATATTTTTTTCACTGTTCTGTTTCAATGCCCAACATTTGAAAAAGTTTTTTTCTTCAAAATCCTATAAACCAAAATCTAGCCTTTAAAACATTGCAAAATGTGACAATATTTGTGATTTCCAAATAATCCCCTCTAATAATTTTCCTATTTATAACCTTTGTCAATAATTCAAAATACAAACCTGAATTATCCCAACTTTATTACTGATTTCCCAAAAAATTCTTAAGTCATTGATGTCCTCACATACTCAGTGCCACTGTTTTAAATACCAGTTTCCAGTATTCAAGCATATCAGTGAATGAGATTAAAAATATCCAGGTATTTTAATAATTAAGTTTTAATAACTTCAAATGTAGAACAGAACTACAATTACACATTGTCACATGATGCTTCTAATCCCAGTGAGCAATGCTTTCTTCCCTTAGTAAATAGAAGCTGGAAGGACAGGCGCTACCTGTCAAACCACATGGTTATTTCTGGAGAGGCTGACATGCAGTAAAGAAATTCAAGTATACGCATGCGTAAAAAGTAAATTGGGAGCCACCTACATTTCCCTCTTTTCTCACCCTGCTGCACAGCCTAGCCACAGTAATGACACCTGTCTCTGTCTGCACCCATCACAAGGAAGCAATGTGCTTAGGGACACAGCAAATGAGGGCAATCAGTACTCTCAGGTGGGATGTCATTACTAAAATCACCTACCCTAAAATCTGACTCACCTAAGATTCTGATTCAGGCTAAAATAAGATTTGGGACTTGCTCATGAACATACTCTCTGCAAATGGTAATACTCAAACAACTGAAAATTTTCTACCTGAATATTTTTCTGTCAGAAAAGGCAGTATCAGTTAACCAAACTCCTCTGCAGGAACACACTGATTTCCACAGCAACACAAACTGAAAAAATCAGTCATGAATTTTCTTCAAAGAAAAAATGTTGGCTGTGTCAGCCGACTCTGCCTGTTGGATAGCATCATAGCCAATCTTTTGCTCTGTGATGTTATCACAAGACACAGGCACAAGCGGAAATACAGGAGATTTCATTTTAATCAAAAAAAAAATCAACATTTTCTTCACCGTGGCCATAGTGGAACACATTGTCCAGAGATGCTGTGGAGTCTCCATCTGTAGAGGTATTTAAGGCACAACCAGACACAGTGCTGGCAACCTGCTGTATCTGACCCTGAGCTGAATGGGGGGTAAGACCAGATGAACCTCTGAGGCTTCTTCCAGAGTCAACCATGCTGTGATTTCTTTTACCTATTGTCACAACACAGCCTAAGAAGAGATATGAAATGCCCTAGTAACAATTAATATGCTAGTGGATGCTGGAATGAAAATAAATAAACGAGAAAGGTAGTTTTATTAGAGATATGAGAAGAGAAATAATTTGTTTACATTCAGAAGAGGTTACTTCCTTTTACTAGTGGTAATACTCATGATGAGCTCTGTGCTTTCATTGTACCAACAATCTGATCTACTTTGCAGCAGGATTTCCTTCATTTACCTCTGATTACATCATCTGGGAAGCCAATGAACATATCTACTTTCAATCTCTCCTTTCTTTCCAGATACCATGAAGTGATTAGATAAAATATTACATTCAATACAGCACTGAAGGACAGGAACGAAAACTATCATTTAATTAAAGGATTGATTCAGCATTTTAACTGACATATTA
The DNA here is from genome assembly GCA_013389985.1 of Dryoscopus gambensis. Classification (NCBI taxonomy): domain Eukaryota; kingdom Metazoa; phylum Chordata; class Aves; order Passeriformes; family Malaconotidae; genus Dryoscopus; species Dryoscopus gambensis. The sequence goes on from WEIT01018327.1 coordinate 13,402, forward strand.
CGGTTCCCTCACACTTGTGATTTGAAAAAAATCAGTCTATCCATCATTTATCTCTCTGTGGCTGTCCTTAAAAAAAAGAAATTGTTAGTCATACTTATATTAGTGAAATTACTTTAATAAATAGAGAGGACATTGTAAAAGGAGAGTGGTCGTTGTGAAGGATCTCCACAAAAAAATTCTCTTCATAGAATACCCTGGGAATATCCTGATAACCCATTTTAACTAATCACTTGCTTTTCTCCTTGAAATTCTAGATGTGAGATGGGTTTGGAAAAAACAGCTCTCAGTTCAAAACATAGAGATATTCTTATTAGCAGTAAAATCATCAAAAGAGATACATATATTTATGTATGGTTGAGGTACAGCATGATATCCATGCTCAGAATACAAAGCAGGAGTTAACATCTTCTTTTCTTCATATGTTGTTGGGAAACTTTTCTGTTCTCTGTGGGTCATTTGAGAAATGACTGGCATTTTAATACCTGTCATGGGTTGCGCCTGACTTGAGAACGCAAAGGCTTCTTTGTTCTCATATACAGAGTGTAAATTGAGCAAAATGAAGTTAAAGGGATAATGTCATTAGAAAATACATGTTTTCCAAATAACAGTAACATCAGTAGCAACTATCTTGAGGGTTTTATTTAAATGAAACTGAAAGTAGGAAGCAACCCTAGAAGACAAGATTTTAGAAAATATGTACAGGTATATACTGGGGAAAAGTCTGGGAAACAGATGTCCTAAAGAAAGCTCACAAAAGGTTTCTTTCACACACAAGCCTTTTTGTTTTTCCTGCAAACTGTAAAATTCAGTCATAAATACTTAAATTACATTTTTCTCCTCCTAATCTGAAATGACAAGTCATCTATTTGTACAGCCTGAAGAAGAAACCCCAACAAATGGCAAAAATAATCACAAGATTCTATTGATTAAAATTTTCTCTGGATGCAGCCAATACCATTTTCATTTTCCTCTAATGCTGTTCTTTTACTGTAAAGTCCTAAATCCTAAATACTTCAATTTATGTGCCTTAGTAACAAAAAAGCCACTTAACACTGTGCTATCCAGAGATTATATTACACAGAGCCAGAGGCAAAAAAAGCCCCTTGATAAGTAGCTATATGGGAACAGGCTGACAATGTTTTGATTTGTAGCAGGGCTACTTTTCCCTTATCTACTGGGTTATTAAAATCCACATGCTGATGTATTGAAATAACCTTTTTAAAGAAGAAGGTGACCTTATGCCTGGAAAAATTTGACCTACTAAGGCTGTTTCAGCAGAGTGATACAAAATGTCCAGTGACACAGAAGCGAGGACTGAACAGAGCTTCAAATCCCTTTCTATTCTTTCCATTCTGCAAATCTGCCTGGCCTCTCTACTGAGCACAGCCAGGGTCATTCAGCACACTGTCACACATGAGAAAGTATTCAGCTCACTCAGGCAAAAAGTGAATTTCCCAATCTGAAACATGTAGGTACAGGTCAGGTACGGAATAGGGAAAAAAATCCCAGTTCACTCCAGAAAATTCAATAGTCAAACTAAGTAGAACAAAGGTTTAGCAGCCGTGCTCACTCCTGAGATTTCTTCCTGTGGCTGATGAAGGTCAGGATTTCTCCAGCCCCTCTATGGATGCAGAATAGAGAAAACCTGACATCTTGCTGGTGGCAAGGGAGAGTATGGTATTGCAGTAAGAGACATAGGGAAGGTTGAAAATAATCTAACCACCTCCCCATTATCTAAGTTACTAAATCTGTAAAAGGTAGATTTCAAAGAATGAGCAAAGAACCTTGATGACTTTGTGAAATATTTTTCAGACTAGAATAACATTTTCTTTGGAGTAAGTAGAATCATATTCACTGTCTAATGAATTCTCTCTGAATTAGAACACAGCAAGACAAAATGTTTGCCAATTGTCCTCATCTAGAAATCTGAGTAGATTAGTGCTGATTAAGATGACATTATACAGTTTGAGAATATCCTCTGCTCACCAGAATATTTTAAAAATGCATTTTCCACATACAGATTTTCTAAAATTGATACAAAATACTTTACTTTCTAGATGAGCTGGAAACAGCTAGTTTAAACTGACTAGTTTAGACTAGGTTTCACCTAGTTTTAAACAACCACCCCATTCTCACTGTCATTCTGGATAGTGCCATTTAGGGCTGTGACTAGCTAGCTAATGCCTAAGAAAGATGTAATGGGAATCCTTATCTAATTTTAACAGAGAAAAGTCAGAAGTCTTTTGAGACAGTATAATTAATACACAATTGAATACTGTTCAAACAAGTCTAATGGAATCCACATGAACCTTTTTAAATAAAAAATACTCATTTACAGAGAAGTATTTTCTATAAAAGAAACATTATGCTATTAGGGAGCATCCAAAAGAGGGCCACGAGGATGGTGAAGTCTCTGGAGGGGAAACCTTATGAGGAGCTGCTGAGGACATTTGGTTTTTTCAGCCTGGAGAAGAGGAGACTGTGGGGAGACCTCACTGCAGTCTCCAACATCCTCATGAGGGGAAGTGGAGGGGCAGGTTCTGATCTCTCTGTGGTGACCAGTGACAGGACCCGAGGAAATGGCCTGAAGCTGAGCCTGGGGAGGTTTAGGTTGGATATCAGAAAAAAGTTTTTTACCCAGAGGGTTGTCAGGCACTGGAACAGGCTCCCTAGAGATGTGGTCACAGCACCAGCCTGACAGAATTCAAGAAGCATTTGGACAATGTTCTCAGGCACATGGTGTGACTCTTGGGGCAGGAGCTGGACTTGATGATCCTGATGGGTCCCTTTCAACCAAGCATATTCTATGATTCTGATTCTATGACTAAATGCACACCCAGATTCCACACATCCACACAGCCTGATAAAAGACTGCCTTACTTTAGGTTCTTCATCCATAAACCACCACAGAGACTTGGTCTTAGTTGTCCCTGTTAGTCACAGGTGGTTATCACCACATCACTTCTACATGCAGACAAAAGGCATTACTTTTCACTCCTTCTCACAGGTCCCTGAAGAACCACATTACCTCTTTTATGCTTGCTGGTGCGTGCATGTGAGTGGGAAGGTGCTCTTCTAAAAGCAACTCCTCAACATCAGACCAGGACATAGTATTCTCCAAGGCTAGACTAAACCCCAGCATACAGCTGACATAAAATAATCTGAACAAAGCACTACCATTCCAGAGTTTCAATAACTACACCCCATTAATCTAAATAAAATGCCAGCTCTAAGACATCTAAAGAAAAAGGGACAATCATGAAATTAAATCAAAGAGTTGATTTCACTAAAACAAGATTTGACAAAATTAAAACGCTTCCTGTGAATATGTGACTTTGTGATCAAAGTAGGCTTTTTCTTCTATAGCTCCACTCAATGCAGTGATTGTGGTTGACCTTGAGTATTAGTGGTTCAGAATCTGAGTTGAGAACGCTGCAAAAAATGGTTTCTGTGTTACGACACTGTGGCTACCATGGACCCTTGTAAAGAGCAGGCCAATGTGTTGAGTTCATCAACTGTGTGAATGATCCCAAGGAATCATAGTGAACACCCTTTCAGAGAGCCTATTTTATCATGGGCTGTGTTGATTCTAAAGGTTGAAGAATAGTTGAAATACTGATATTTAAGATTAGGTATTTGGCATTTGTTTGGATCATGCTGCTTTATAACAAAGGAATGGACATAGATTTATTTTTACCTTGTTATACATTTATTTCGTATTTTGTTTTAAATAATGGAATGCATAGACTCTCATTGAAAAAAAAATGGAAAATAAGTGAGCAATTATTTTAGGATAAATAGAAGACAAGTAGATTCCAGATGTGTGTTTGGTAAGTTAAATACCTGGTCCCTACATAAATTTTGACTTAAATCTTTAAGGTTTGTTTAAAGCAGAAAGAGAAATTCTACTAGGCAAGCAACAGTGATTTGAAGGAGGAAGATGACTGAAGAATCTCTTACTTTATGGATCCCATAGCTGAAGGTATCCTCAAGATGGGAGAAAATGAGAAAAACATAGTCTAAAAATTTGGTGAAGTAATGGATGCCAGACAGTACTTCCTCCGACTTGGGGACAGGGGAGAGGCTTTTTGCTCTGAACATGCATAAACTTTTGTTCTGTTTTCTGTCCTCTGGACTGCATTTTGAAATGAGGTTCGCTTCTATTTGCTATTCAGAAGAATAATATCCAAATGGAAGTGCGTATCTGCCAAGGTGATATATTGCTTATCAGTTCTTATTCATTGTTCCTGATTGAATTTGAGACAGAAAACTTATTGATGGGATAAAAATATTTTTTCTACCACTCACACAGGAGATGACAGAAAGAAAGTGATACTGAACACTGACAAATAGCATAAGTACAAGGATTAAATATGGCTATATGGCATTTCAGTGATTATTACCACCTGGCCAGCTGCTTTTTGCTCAACAAAAAGTTGAGCAAAAAACAACAAAAAATTCAACTTTTTGTTGAGTTTTGGCTTACAGAAAATGAAATAACCTTCAATGTTATTTGGCATCTGGAAAAATGAAAGCCCAGGCACTTGGGTCACAGCAGCTCCATGCAGTGCTACAGGCTTGTGGATGAGTGTCTGGAAAGTCGCCCAGCAGAACAGGACCTGGGGGTCGACAGTGGCTGAACATGAGCTAGCATGTGCCCATGTGGGCCAAGAAGGCCAGTGGTTCGCATCAGCAATAGTGTGGCCAGCAGGACCAGGGCAGGGATTGTCCCTCTGTACTCAGCACTGGGGAGGCCACACCTCAAATGGAGGGTATGGGAGGGCCACACCTCAAAAGGAGGGCAATGGAGCTGTGGAAGAGTCTGGAGCCCAGTTCTTTTGAGGAGCAGCTGAGGGCTGTTTGGCCTGGAAATAAGTAGGTTTGGGGAGGACTTTAATGCTCTCTACAACTACCTGAAAGGAGGTTGTAGTCAGGTAGGGGGTGGTATCTTTTCCCGAGTAACAAGCTACAGGACATGAGGAAATGGTCTAAAGTTGTGCCAGTGATGGTTGCAATTAGGAAGGTTTTCTAATATCCTAATTGGATACTAAGAAAAATTTCTTCACTGAAAGGATTGTTAAGCACTGGAGCAGGCTACTCAGGGAAGTGGTTAAGTCACCATCCCTGGAGGTATTTGAAAGACATGCAGATGTGGCACTTGGGGACATGGTTTAGTGATGGACTTGGCAGTGCTGGGTAAATGGTTGGACTTGATTTTAGATGTCTTTTCCAGCCTGAATGAGTCTCTGATTCTAGTAACACTATGTTAGAAGTCTGTGCATTCTCTTTCTAAAATCAATTCAGACCCACAGACTGATGTGGAAAATTCTCCAGAAAAAAAATTTCCAGAAAAAACCCCCAAAACCATTAAAAATCCCACAAAAACACATCAAAAAACTTACCAACAAAAATAGCAGGGGAAAAAAAAAAAGGAGTGAAAGATAACTACACCCTAGAGAAAAACCTATCAAATACATCCAAGAATTTCATTATATGGAAGACAAGTAACAGCTGCAGAGCACTTTAGGCCTATATTTAACATACACACAGACAACACCACCTCTCTGATGCCCACCTCATCACAGGAAAGCACCATATTCAGAATAGAAAGGCAGTCAGTGCTTCCTCCATGGTAACAGGTGGTAATTATGGAGCCTGATGGTTCTATGCTCCCAGATTTGCTTGCTATACTGATTATCTTTCACCTGTGACAAGCATCAAGTCCAGAGGGGAAACAGAGAAGGGAAGGCATAGCCAGAAGCACCCAGGCAGCAGCCTGAAAGTAATACCTGGTAATACCAAACTACCACAGGATAACTGAGAAAACAGAGTAAGTAGATGCAAAAAAGAAAAATAAACAAAGAACAAGAGATGACATGGAAAACGAGAATTAAGGAAAAACTAGTGTTGCTGTGGTCCTAATGAGAGCACAATAATGGGATCTTGAGGGAGAGTCTACATTCCCCAGGGAAAGAACTGGGGAAAAATTTCCCCCAGTCTTTTTGAAGAGCATCAACTTTTGCAAATTTGTCTTGTTTGTTTATTTGTTTTGCTCTTAAAACTCCTCTCCTTTTTGCCTTCTCAGCAATTCTATGGTTTGTACAACTTTATAGAATTTTTTTCTCAGTAAAGAGGAAAATCACGTTATGCAGAATCTTCTCTAAACTTCAAGCAAAGGCTTCTGTGAATCTTGACATATTGTACTTACAAAACACCAGGTATTTCTCTTAATTTCTCTTTCAATGCTATCATTATTGAACTTGTGAAAAACTCAGTAATATTTTTTAGTAGAGCAATAACAGAATAAATTTTGAAGATTGTCCTTCCTATTCCCTCCTTTGCTCTCTTGTTTGGTTAATGAGGTGGAAGATAACACAACTGATAAAGACTGAATAGCTGAATGAATTTGCTGAAGAGATATAGGGAATCTAATTTCAATACAAAGAATAAAAATAATAGTTGACTTAACCTTTTGATATACATTATTCATGCTAACAAAAAAGAAATAAAAAGCCATTTCTAGTTTTCAAATCCTCCTTTGAATACTGTATTCTTTCATGGGAACTATTTGATTTGCAAATGAATGTAAATTAGGATAGCAAGATTACTTACTTTTGCTGCTTTCCAAAAAAAAAAAAATTTTTTTTGCATTGCCCACTACTTTCTCTTTCACTATTAGTATTTGTGAAATATTTCATTCATATGCTGACATTTTTAAATAACTTTGCTTAATTTTAGTTTTCTAATAAATGCTTTCTTTAAAAAACTCAGAGATTTATGGCTTCTTTCCCACGCTGAGATATTTTTTCAAATTATTTCATCTCTGTGTTCCCATTGACACATGGTATCTTTTACTGACAATTCCTCAGCTCTAGAAAGTTATCCAGAACGCCTAGGTCCTTTTTGTTTGCAAAGCTGCTTTCTAGGAAGTCAGGAACCCTCGGCCAGTGGCCCCCTGCTAAAAGGGTTATTCCACCCCAGCTACAGAAATTTGCTTTTCCTTGTACTAACTTCTTTTAAGAAGTTCTGTTATCCCATCACTGTATAAAGTCCATTATTGTTTTGTTTCCTGGAACAGATGCAGTTGCAGTGCTTTGGAGGAACACGTCCTTTGTTTTCATAGGGTACTGATTCTAGTACTTATTTATTAGTTATTCTACCCTTAGAGTACACAAATGTTTTGACTCAAAGCTAGATCCCCAGATTTATTTCAGACCTTTAAATATTTAATGATGAACTTAAAAATGTCATTTCTTATTGTTAGGAATCATTTGATATTCTCCATCACATGTGCAAAGGCAAAACTAGGAGCAATCCAGTCTTGGACAACATAGGAGAAAAATGGTAATTGGGTGAGATGTTTTTCTCCCAAAGAAAAAGGAGATTCCCTTTCCTAATGACTAGAAAACTCAATAAATTATGCAAATATAAATACCAAAACCAGTGATTGAAGGAGTACCGTGCTTTTCTGTTGCTATCTGGAAACTCCAATCATATGCTGCGTAAAATCTCTCCTGGTGGAGTTGCTATTTCACTTAAAAACCCAGCTCCTGGAAACAAGAACCTGGACATTCCCAGGTTGCCATTTTAAAATTAAGTTTCTGAGTCTCACAGTTGCAGGAAGAGAACTGAAAATAAGACTGTGATTACAGAAATTCTCTGGAATATCCCCTCTCATCTGATAGGTAACTGGCAAAATTACATTTGGTGTTGGCAGCTCACATTAAACAAATTAGTCAATGCTTATGCCATCAAGAGGAAAGGCTTTGGTGACAATCCTATATGGATTCATGGACCAGCTAGTTTGGCATTCGAAGAATTTAGCAGATGTCCTATGCCATACATCTAAGGAGCTATTCACTACACTAAAGTTAGTAAGATTCCCCTCGGTGCCATCACAGCGTGTGAATTTTATGTGTCTACACCATGACAACACATGACTTTGGGGTTGCTTTGTAACACAGAATGATACCTCCTCCAACCAAAAAACCTGAGGTCTTTCTGACATTGAACAGTTAAGTGTTACAGACCCTTGTAGATTTCTTAGAGTACTTGGACTGTAACACATGTGTCCAAACTAACACGCTGACATAAACACAGCAAAGACATTAGAGATTTACTTTTATATATATCCTGGTCATTTTAAACTAAGGCTAAATGTAACTGTTTCAGTAGGTTTGTTTTACTTTTAGTTTATAAGATCAAATCATTCACAATAGTGAATGAAAGAACCGGCAATATTTTAAAGACTAGGGCGAAACCAGCTAAAAGTGACATGACACACTGGTCTAGGTCAAAATCTAGTATATTTCTATCATCACCACAAAAGTTTATCATTTATACGAGGAAAGTTACTTCAATTGTTCAATTCCTAGCTCTAGAGCTATATTTAAAAAAAAATGCTAGCCAAAACTCTCTTTAAATGGACTTTTTCATTAAAAATGGAAGTCAATTATGAAAAAAACCCTTTGTTTTTCTCTCGATCAAGACAGTCCAGCAATATTAATTTCATATATTATTGTTCTAGAAATGTGATTGTGATAAATACATGTCACGCTAATACACATATAAAGTAATTATTTCAATTTTAATAATCTTGCTAGGTGCAAAATTTCTGTAAGTTTGATACTGAATATTTTAAAATCCTCCAAGGCTGGAAAGGAAAGTAATATCCTATAGACAAAATGGCTTAATAAAAAGGCCTTGAAATTATCAACACTTCAATGAAGTACAAAAGTATTTTAGGTTATTTAACAAAAGTCTCTTCAGTTTCTCAAGACCTTATATAGTTGGAAAAGTAGTCATTTATACACCTGAGTTAAAAGGTGAGAAGAAATTAAATCCTATTTCAAAGAACATGCATAAATCTCCTTGAGAGATTTAACTGTCATTATGAATTTTCTATGAAGTTCTGACTATTACAGGTACTAGCTTTTCCTATGATTTCAAAAGTGTTTTATGCCTGTTACAAATAATGGTTTTACACTGAAGTTTATATTGAAGTGATGAAGCAGATTTGCAATTGCAGTCTGTCAGTCAAGATAGTATTTGTATGACGATTACTTTCCAGAATGTCAAAAGATTTCGTTCCAACCATCACTGAGAAGTGTGCGTGTCTGTCTGAACAATATTTCAGTCTCACATTCNTTCAGTCTCACATTCAGTTATTACAGTTGTCCAGAAATTCTACAGAGGTAAAACTTCTCTCTACAGAGAGAAATTTCTGCCATACCCTGCCTTTCTTTATTGAAGAAACACCATGAGAATATATTCTACAATATTTCAGCTCTTCTGTCTCAAGTTCTGATTAAAGTGAAAAAAAAAAAAATCAAAAGTATATGATAAGAAAACTACTGGAAAGATAAATACTGAGGTTTATTTAGGGAAAGCTGGTCAGATTTCATCAAAGCACAAATATTTCAGATCATTACTGAATTATTTTAACTGATGTTTAT
>WEIT01018329.1:1094-14056 GCA_013389985.1 Dryoscopus gambensis
GAAAAACAAAACAAAGAAAACCAAACCAAAACGAAAACAAAAACAAAACAAAAAAGCAAGTCTAATGTGGAAGGTGTCCCTGCCCAGGGCAGGGACATTGGAACTAAGTGGTCTTTAAGGTCTCTTCTTCCAATCCAACCCATTCTATTATTATATGATAAAATAATGAACAGCGTTTGGCTAAAGCATTTTGCAATGCCCATCTTAGGACAATTTAATACAAAACATTATTTCATTCAGTTGTTACTTTTGCTTGTCATCTTAGGGGGGTATTTTGGATGGTGATAGAAAATTGAAATATATGTTTGAATCTATATATTCATATGAAAATATTGATTTTGGAATTAATATTTTCAGTAAGAAAAACATTTCTAGTGTAAGTTTTAGAATGTTTTCAGTGAAGTATTTCCATAGAATTTTCAGTTAGTTCAAGTGTTTTCATACACATCTAGAAAGTACACTTTGTTTTACTTTTAAGACATCTTTTTCTCTGATATGAGTAAACCCAAATATTCATTGCCTTTTTAGCTGCATTCATGCATTGAGATGCTTTAATCACTTGCTTTAGAACGAGGCAACTTGGAAATTTGAGCTCAGAGGTAATAAGAGTTATCTCTATGGTCTTGGAAGGTCAGAGTAAAAGACAGAAAGAAGACAAATGAAATGCTTATCTTTCAAAGGGAATATGGAGTGCCCAGAAACATAAGACTCATAGGTCTTCAGGTCTCAGAAAAACTATTTGAACTAATTCATTGCTGAAGGGACTTGGAAGAAAGGAGGGCTCACAGAATGAGGCCTTGTTTTTAATGAAACAGAAGCATATCAAACTTTCTTCAGTAGCATAATGGGAGCAACCAACCAAACTCAAAACTGGTTTGAAAACTAAAGTTCTCTCACTAGAACTCAGTGGCCATCTGGAGTCTTTAATGAAATGCCAGTAAAAACAAATTTAATCATTAACTGAACTCTCACATGCATTTCTTAGCCCCCAATAAGCCTAAGATCTTCTCAGTGCCACACGATTACCAATTTTTCATATTTTCTTTAATCCTTTTCTTTAATCATTTCAGATACCATTCACTAGGCTTCTCAGTCTTTCTTAATGATGTGTTTTTTCTGCATTTTATCTTTTTTCCACTTTTTCTCACATTGTATCTGTAATTCGTGATGACCCAGCAACTTTATTTTTAGATTGGTAGGAAGAACAAGCAACTACTTTCAACGTAACTTTGGACTGTTAAAAGAAATATGTCCAAATGTATGAAGCCACCCTTGGAGCTCTCTACAGCAGTGAATAAGGAAATATAAATAGCTTTTTAGGCATGTTTTAGATTTTTGAACTTCCTAGAAAGTAAGTTATTGTACTAACATTAAAACTTTATGCTAATCTGGAGGATTTGTAGTGTTGTCATGTGTCTGCTGCATGCTGAAATGTTGTTGCACTTGGAAAAAGGATTATTATTAAAACATTTATGAGATGTTCCACCCTTCATTTTTCCAGAAGCTGTATTTAATCTTCATTTTTAAAATTGGAATTGTGAGTAGTCTGTGCTCTAACGTGACCTATGAAGAGAAGAACTGTGCCCTACTTTGCACTGGTTTTGCCAGACAAGCTTGAGAAACTTAGTTTTAGGGGGGAAAAAAATCCCCAAACAAACCTATTTTTAACTTCAAAATTACCAAAATATCATATGTCTGGGAATCAGCTTTGTTCAGACTCAACTGAATAACACTTTTTGAGAACTAAAAGCAGCCTAACCCCTTTTGCAGCAAGATCTGGCAGCAGTGAACTAATCAGCTAACAGTGCAGAGGCAGGCTTCTAACAAAGTCAGCTTGTCTCCTCAGTGGTTTAGGCACTGGAATGAGATAACTAAGATGTAGATTTATAACCTATAATTTACTGTATAAAATTCTGTCCCACTTTGGCTCCCTAGTTGCTGTTTCTTTTCTGTTATCAGAGGCATAGAAATTGGAGGGAGACACAGCATTCACTTCAACTGGTGAACAGTTCAGCAGCTTAGTCAGTATACCAACAGATAACAGGTGATGGAAGTGTCTGATAAAACAAGCAAGCATAGTTAAAGAATCCAGCACTTCCTATACCTCAAAAGGCTAACAAAAGTGCTGCATTTTTTAAGTCATGAACTGAGAATGACAGAAAACTTCAGTAAATGCAAATTCAGATTTTTCAGAAACAGATGTAGCAGAACTGACAGTAAAATTGGCTGCAAGTAGCTAGCCCAGATAAAATTGCAAGGCTATTCTGCTATACTGCTAAGGAACAGCAGTGTGTCTATATATTTTTGTGCTCTCTTAAGTCAGTAAAGAAATTTCCATTGATTGAAAAGATAGCTTCAGGCTTTATATTCACGCACAATTCCAATGGCAAAAAAAGTAGTATGCATACAGAAAAAAAATAACCTATTAGCTTGCTTGGAGGGTTGTTAAACAAATATCACTTGTTTAATAAGATATCATACCATGCAGAGCTGTATGAAATTTCAGTCTGTTTTATATTTCTACAGAATTCTGCACTGTGTATGGTTTTCAGAGCACTGCACTTAGCAACGCAGTTTTTGTTAATGTGAAGGTTGCTGTTAGACTAAGTACATGAGCAACTAATCTTAGCTGAGCAAGAGGACTGACAACAGGTATTTTAAAATTTGTTTACCTAAACAGTAAGAATATTTCTACCCTTACAGGCTCCAAGCTGTTGTTTGTGCATTGCTGCTGATAGCAAAGATATATGGGCTGTAAGACTCATCTCCGCTAAGTTTCCATCTACTCTTCAGTAATGCTTATTTTTGTACCTTCTTTCGTGTTACATTTCTTTTATGGTCTGCTAAAGGAAAAATGAAAACAACCAAACTATGAATCAGTGAAATAGCACATTTTCTTCTTTTATATTATAGGAACTTGCACCTTTTTTTTATTTACTAGTCAGTAAATCCAAGCACATTATGTGCAAGAGAAATAAACATTGCAAAAACTTTATATAGGAAAACCATTAGGAAAAAGCCTGGGATTTTGTAGTTTGCTATTTTTATTTAGCAATTGGGCTTAATCTATGTAAAACCTGTACTCAAAGCACAAATAATTAAATCTGAAAGTATTTAGGCAGTCTGTGTGCTCAGATAAGTGTTTATCAAGGTGACCAGAATTGTCTCATAGATTCCTGGTCTTCTCTTGGCTGTCTTCTATCCACCTATTTTCTTACACTTGGGGCATGTCAGGTCCAAGCAATCCTGAATCTGCTCTTTGATGCTTTTTTGTGATACAGAAACCTGTATCACAGCTGTCCCTGGGGCTGAACCTGAGCTTATATCCCTGCTGCACCAGGATGCTTTATCACCCAACAAGCTCCCTAGGAGCCATGCCATCTCTTCTGGGCTTACAAAGGACGTTAGAGGTCCCAAGCTCTAGGACAAGGGCTCTCACCTGCTTTAAATGTGAATGGGTACTTCATGAAGTGCCACCACCTAATTTCCCAGAGGCTTAGCTGTTTTGAGAAACTCCATCTCCCAGTGCACTTTTCATAATTGCCTTTCTCAGGAACTGCTTCCTCTGCCATGGGTCTCATCCCTGGCTAACTTGTTAATCAACATTTTTTTTCTGCTGACAACCAGGAGAGACTTAGCAAATTCCTTGGTGCCTACAGACAGTAATTTGAAAACTACTGATCATTACATCCACTGCTACTAGAGAAAAAAACCCTGTATGCAGCCTTTTAATTCAGGCCTGCTGTAGACACCAAGATTTTTTCATCAGTAGAAGTTTTCTTTTTCCAACATTTATTCAAGTCTTTTCTAGCAATCCCACTTACAGATTATTGATATGTTTATTGTGCTATGTTTTTCTTCAGTTTAAGCAATCTTCAACAAATAGGGAATTCTCAGTAGACTGTAACAGAAATTAACTACTTCTAAGTTAGACCAAACTTTACATGGGTATTAAGACGCAGAGTATTCCCATTCCTACATGAGGATTAAGAAGACAAGTAGTAAAAGTTTGTAAAAGTTGTAGTAAGGGATTTCTAAGTCTGCTGAATTACATTTAGAATGTAATTGATCTTTATAATTCAAATTATTATTCCTTAAACCTTTTGAATTTAATTTAGTTACTTCTCTTCCTTTCATGCATCACTTAATCGCTCTTTGGAGGAAAATAATCAATGTAAAAAAATGCATTTCATGACTAATAAAAATGTAATTCCATAAAGATTGATTAAACTTTTGGGAAATATTCCAATCTACCAGAAACCTTGAATATCCACAGCTCCAGCTACAGTCAGAGTGATACATGTCTGTTCAGTACCTCCAAAAATCAGGGCCATAACCAGCTCCTCATGTCTCCACTTCTGCAGTATCACTCAGAAAAGTTTTGCTAATCTTACTGAGAGACATGGTCAAGAACTCAGTCACACTTCCTTGGGAACAGATGCTGCAGCTGGAATGAAATACAAGTAAACTGAGTTTACTCCCTCCCAAATTGAATAATAAATTTCACAGACATTTTTCAGAGGATTTTTAACCGACTTTGGGTTTTCAATTAGTGCTGCAATACTGTTAATAGTGTTTATACTGGCCCAGACCTGTCATACAGACCATTGCCTTATCTGCAGATGGTGACTGGCACTACAGGACACCACCTCCTCAGTAACAAAGGAGATATTTTCCATATCCAGGTTGTTTAAAAGTATCTCAAAACCTGTGTCACAATGTTCTCTCTTCTTTCTAGCAGTTTATTTTAGCATTCACTCTCATTATCTTGACTATTTTTCATATCTGTGTCTGTTTAACCACTTTTTTTAATCCAAAAGGAAAATCAGAATATTGGAGGTAGGAAGGACATTACAGCAGTTCTTTGAGAGAAGAGGCTGCCCACAGTCCCCACTGGCAAACAGGAATAAAAAGCAGAAATTCTCGGGTAGGAGCCACCCACAATATCTCCCAGTGCTTTCTTCCTCAGTTCTGCCAGCCCCTAAAGCCAGAGCTCCACTCCCAGTGTGTGCATGCCCAGCCTTTGGGAGACTGAGGTGTTAATGGTCAGCGATAAACAATCGCCCTTTGCTAACAGCCCAGGAGCACAGGGGCTGCATCTGCCACAACTGATCCACAGTGCTGCAATAGACAGTAGAAAATTCCCTCCTTCCAGGGGAGGCACCTGGGCATTCCCATGTAAACATGAAGGTACAGCAACCCATTGAACTCTGTGTTTTGTGGGCTTTCCCCACAAAAGGGGGAATATCTTATGGAAATACCTTCATAAGTCTCACAGCTTAATTCCACCAAGTCTGAAAAAGTATTTCCTTTGCAAGTTTTAAATTTGTGATATTTCAGAAAAATATTTCTTTGTTCCCTTTTTTTTATGAGATAAGGAGAGTGGAATTTCATCATCTGTCATCTCTAAATTGTTATTTTTTTCATTTTATGTCCTTAGCCCTGCACAGGTCCGCCTAAAATAGACATTCCCCATCATTTAAGCATCATAATTAGAGAGATTTTCAAACACCTAATCACACCAATCAGACCTTTGTCTGATTGCTCTTTAATTTAACAATATTCTTCCTTAGGTAGGATAACAGGCCCCTGCGCAGTAGTTTATGTGAGAATAATAGCATATATTAAGTTCTATTTTCTTCTTTATCCACCTTACTTTCTGGTTTACTTTTATCAGCAGAGGAACTGTGATCACCTTTTCTCTTTATACTATCCCTAATAGTAATGCAGATCCCTCTCACAAGAAGAGTGGTTAGGTACAGTGAGGATGAGTTTAAGGTGTCTCACTAAGATTTCAGAAACACTCCTCTGCAGCTGTGCCAGGGGCAGTACAGACCTGCCCACCAAAATGAGGGGTCAGTGTGGCTGGACTGACCAGAGCCAGCAGGTCTCTGTTCCCATACTGCAGGCCACTACGCTGTTGTCCTATTCCTACAGTGTATATTATTCATCATTCCTTGACCTTGCACACTCTTCACTACACTTTTTATAACCCTGAATTTGACTATTCTAAATAACTGCCTGTCCTTTGCCGATTTGACTAATGAGCACATCTCTTCCCCTTCCTATATATTCTTTATATACAGAACTTAAACAAATGAAGAATGCTTGGGCATTCAGCTGCTAACCTTGTGTCATGACTGGAGTGGAGAAAAGGTGAGAGGCTAATCTAAAAAAGTATCAGATCACTCTGAAGTAACCGTACACTGTTTTACTTACTCTCATGGTAACACTTTGATGACTATTAGTTACTTCAACTTTGAAAGATTATCTTCAAAAGGAGAAGGCACAAAATGAGATAAAAAGTCAGTGGCTAATCAGCATGACCTAATTTACCTGGGGATTTTCCACTGGGCTTTAATGGACATTCAGTCTTAATTAGTATATTATCCCCAAAAAGCACCCGTCCAAACCCTTGATATCACAAGCCATATCCAGTCGTGAAAACTGGAGGAACTTGGTTAAAAAAAAACATGTTCAAATGTAGGATAAGGTTATCAGAAGGAGATTTTTAGTATATGGTTTGTAGAATTAGCCTGAAATGATGTCCTTGACTGAGATTGATAATATTCCTTTTGGACTGAGGAGAGAGAATTCCAGACTGTTTTCACCAAAGGAAGGGATGAGACTGAGACTGATGCAGCAGGAAAGCTCCACATAAATCATTTAGTAGGGCCACAACTGAAAGGAGCCCAAGTAAAAGCTCTGTAAGTCTAGGGGGGAAGGGGAGGGGAAGGCAGGGAGAGTAGCCACCACCAAGGGAGAGAGAGTATGCCATCTTCTTATCAGAAAGGAAAAAAAAAAGCAGGCAAATAGGTAACAGAGTTTAAATAGATCAGCTGGTGCAAGAGAGCACAAAAAAAAATGACCAGCTGTTTGGGCTATAGAAGTTTATTACTGCCAAGGGAAAGGTGAATGCCCTCTGCTGTGTCCTTTCTCCCAGAGAGGCATGCAAGAAAAAAACATGTGAAAAGGTTAGTCAGAGCCATGGTGATATCTTTCTGCTGTTATATTTAGCTTATTTGAAGGACCTCAGATACAGACACTAGCTAGTACAGTAAAATGAGTCATGATGGACTGCAATTAAAAGATTGAAACCCTTGCAGAGCACAGAGGAGAGAAAATCAGATTCCTGCTTGTGTGATCTATTAGCCTGTGGGATACTCTCCTAAGGGAAATCATACTTACCTCAAGGTGCATGGACTACCAGTGCAACTTATGGAAGAGTGTGCAGGAAGTCAATACTGACTCCATATTGACCCAAAGGAGTGTAAAGTGGTCTGAGACCACTCCACCTGCTCCAAACTTCAAGCTTGGACTCTCAGCACTCCTCTGTGAAACAAGGCATGAACAAATATCTTGTCTGTTCCAAACCTCAGACAATAGGTACAAATGACTAAAACCAGATGTTCCCTGCATCTTCCTTACACGTTCTTTTCATGTTCTCCAGTTTAGAAGCCATTTCCTACACATGTTTGATAACCCTGTATTCTAGCTAATTCTCAGGAGTAATTAAGATGTAGCTCTCCCTCAATCTGGGCTTCTTGAAAGTAGAGGAATCTCTGGCCATAGATGAATTGTTGAATACCAATTTTTAGTCTCTTCTGATCCAACTGTATTATTCAAGCTAAAGTGTACTATACAGAGTTATTGTTTAAGGATTGGAAGAGAAAAAGAGGTATTAAAACAAATATAATCAAGAACCAAACTTCTGTTTTCCTTCTTTTCCAAAACCAGGACAAATTTTGCAAAGAATCCAATTTGATGAGAATAAAATAGCTCATTGAAATTAATATACAGCATTTTGTTTTCCTTTCCTGTATAGATTCCTTTCAGATAAATTTGTTAAGAAAAGTGTCCTGATAGAGCCTTACTAAAGGAAAATCCACTCTTGCACTCAATCATTGCATTATTATAGACCAAAGTGAACACAAAATATCTGAAGAATGCTTTAGGGGGACACAAGCTTCATTAGAAAAATAATCCACTGCAATATGATAAAACATAAGGTAGCTATTCACTCTACCATGGCACAGATGAGGACTTTATTTTAAACCCATAACAGATTGAATTTTTGCATGATGTTTTCTTTAAACTGCCTTCCTTAATCTAGAAATACATTAAAATACTCATCTGCCAGCTGTGCTGTTTTCAGCTCTAGCAAACTGATGATTAGTATCCTCCTGACATTATTTTCTTCACATGAAATAAAACATGACTGTCACAGGATTACAGAAAAGGAAAAAAATGTAAAGTTCTTTATGTCTTGTCCTTGGGTTTTTATCTTATCCTAGAATTATTTCCATAATTAACAGATCTTCTACAATTAAGCAGGTTTGCAAATATGTTTGGTGCAGAAATGTCAAAACCTGAGTTTGCCAAGATTAGGGGGAAAAGCCACTAACATTTCAATCTTACAAATTTGTAGAAATGCTTTCCACAGCTACCAAAAATGACTATATTCAGTGTGAAAGCTTGTGATGTTCTGTGATACACCGATGGTCAAATCTAGCCCACTGACTTCAGAAGGTAAAAAGCATTTTTGACTATGTCTGTTCTTCATTCTCAGCCTCCAAGGTCATTTCAAGAACGCCCTATGTCAGCTTAAGAATGAGACTGGCTGTACTTTATGCTTAAAGATACATTTTATCCTGACATACTCTTGACAATTGTAAAGTATTCAATCCACTAGGATTTTTGCTTTTACTTTGATATAGATCACAGAAAAATCAAAGCCACTGAACTAAGTGCAACAAAAATTTTATTTTTCTATTTCATTTTTAAGCATATACTGCATCTAATTTTTGATCCTATGTGCATAATATAATTTGCATGTCTATAGGATGCCAAAATCCCTTAGTCCAGCTAAGCTACATCTATATTAGTAAGCAGTACAGACCAACAGAAGTGGCTCTGTAAAGTGAAATAGCTGCTGAGGACCTGGCATCCTCCCTGCTCATATTGAATGAGGCGTTTTCTGCATCAAACTATCTGTATTCTGCTCTCTGCTCACAGACTGACTGCCAGCTCGCCACTGGTGAGCTCCTGGAGTGCCTCTTCCAGTTAAGTTCCACACAAAGGGAATGCAGCTCACGTGCTCTGAGGCTGCTCCACAGTGCGAACCGAAGCATAGTACAGGAGTTCATTTGAGAGGCTCACTGAATTCAGTGGATGATCCATGGATACCCTATTAGCTTTGTTCCTCCCTCAAAGCTAGAGCCCCTGGAGTGCTGCTCTGTACGTAGTTCTGAGGATGAATCCTCAGACCTAGCAGAGTGCAATGAATCCCACTCTTCTTCTTAACACACTGGGTGGCACTACAAGAAAACAAGTTATTGTGGCACAGCCCATCAGGAGAAGGCTTTTGCCAGAACAGATTTCAGAACTGCTTTTAGTCTGTCAAACACTTTTACCTTTCACTTCAGAATGGATGGGAGGGCTTCAGATATCTATGGTAAAGATTACTAATCCTGGGTGAGACCTCGAGCACACGTGGCTTCCTGATATGGATTCTTTTATGTTAGAGAAGTTACAGGTTGAAGTTCTTCACTGCCCACCCACCACTGCTCCCCACAAAAGCTCAGTACCGTGATAGGGCACATATATGTCCATAATCACTGGCTTCAGCAGCTGCCAGAATGAATATGCAGTAAGTAGATTCTCCATGACTATTTTGTCCTTGGCCGTTTTGCTGAGGCATCAGTGACTCTGACAGTAGTTTTGCCCTGTGGGCACTTCTCTGTTTGATTGTAATCCATTGGCTTTCTTCACGTGTATCATCAAAAAGCCATCAGGTAAGGGGGGTTTTTTTGCTCTTTCACCTAGGGGCAGATCTGAGTCACTGACCTTGGAATGAAGGGCTCTGTATTTCAGTATCATGCTTCCCGAGAGAAGCTGTAACTCAGGCTGCTGAAATACCTAAAGATTCAATTTCTCTAGACGGTCACTCAACAAACTTCATTTTAACAGCAACAGCAGTAACACTACTCTGGTTTACCCACATTGATGATCTCTTCTTTTAAAGACAGAAATGTGATCTTCACCCAGATCACTGCAAATACTTCTACTGATGTTGCCCTTTTCCTTCATATCAGAAGAAGGTCCACCCCAAATCTTTCTCAGATGCAGGCATGTGGAGAAAACTGTTTTTTCTCCTTTGATTTTAGATAAGGAAGAAAATCATGGCTTTGAATAGGCTATCATTTTTTCTTGTAGATGTGG
Source organism: Dryoscopus gambensis (assembly GCA_013389985.1). Lineage (NCBI taxonomy): Eukaryota > Metazoa > Chordata > Aves > Passeriformes > Malaconotidae > Dryoscopus > Dryoscopus gambensis. The sequence goes on from WEIT01018329.1 coordinate 11,316, forward strand.
TCACTTCAGCTCTAGTACCAGGGTTAGGGTTAACACTTCTTACTCTGCTCCAAAGGAGGAATACCAAATGTAACAGCTGGATGTTTTGTACTTCATCAGACTGCAAGCTGGCAAATACACATTAATCCACTGGCACAGTTCGTACTCTTCTACCACTAACCCCAGAGCAATGTCACTGTCACTGGAGCAGTCACTGAGTCACTGATAACCTGCAAAATGTAGTTAGTCTGTTTGTGACACGAAGGACAAGAGAGGGAATGGATAAGCAATCTGCAGTGCAAATAAGGCAGCATCTCAGTGATAACACATGCTTGGCTTTCAAAATCTTAGGAACAAAAGAGAAGAGCTGTCTTTAGCCATTTTTCCTACTTAGGGGAAACCAGCCTTCATCTAGAAAGTGAGATGAAGAAATGAGAAACTGTGAGGCAAGTAAAAAAATAATGTCACAAGCAATTGAATATCCAAAATACCTTCTAGGTACGTGGTCAGGACATGAGGAACAAGAGTAACTCAAAAGCTTAACTAATTTGTATAATTGGTGTCACAAATTACTAGTGAATATAGTAAGCATACAAGGAAGCACCTAGGGAGGGGTGAGAAGTACCTGAGATGCAATGGTAGAAGGTTTATTTATCAAGAGCATTTTCTGAACTTTGGGAAAATCATATACGGTGAATGACAGTTTCAATAGTTTCTGTGATAGAAAAAAGATTTTTAGGCAATATCTCCACTGCTACAACAATGAGAGGCTGTTGGATATGGTTGTTTAGAGACAACCCAAGGGAGCCAGCCTGTTGGTGACTGGGGACATGACTTTCCTTTATGTATTTTGGAACAATTACCCTGTAGGGCCCAAAATATTGGCTCCATGTACTGGAGACAATCTTTTCTTTAGAAGGGAAATTATTAGGGCAGTAGCTATTTTTAAATGATTCTGCCAGAGGCAGCAAGTCATTTGGGTTAAAGAGACACTGTTGGAAAGAGAAAAAAAAAAAGGGGGGGGCTACAAAATACTGACTGCACTTTGCGAAAGCAGACATCAATGGAAAGAATTTATTGTCAGGTTTTTGGCATGGATAATTTGGGGAGGTTTTTTTAAAGTGAGAGACATGGTGGTTGCTGGAAACATTATGCCAACAAGACAACTGAAACTACCTCAAAGATAAGAACTCCAGTAGAAGACATTTTGACTGTATTAGTAGCAGTTTAGTGATCTGAAAATGGAAAAAGGACCTGCATACAGAATGAAAACAAGGGCATATATCTTAAGGATATAAAAGAATTGCTCAGATATGTGAAATTCATCAAGGCTAAGGCTGAGTTGCAATTAACAGGGGACATAGCAAGCAACAAGAAAAGATCCTGCAAATAGGACACATTAAAGAAGTAAAAGGAAGTATTAAGGAGATGAAATAATGGATGACTCAAGGAAGGCCATTGCATTCAATGCATTCTTTCAATTTTCAAATAGATGTTAACTGTGATCCAATACTTAATTAAATTAAATTTTTAACGGAGATAGGCATGTCTTCCTGAATATGGGTGAGGACATTGAAAAAGATAGAGATTTTCAATTTAGCTTAGTTCAATGACTTTCAATTAAGTATCCTTAACAAAGCGACCCCAGTAATCTCTGAATCATAGCACTTACATTGGAGAGTTGATGAAGAAAAGTAGAATTCCCCAAAGAGAAATAGAGGGCAATCGCAATGTCACACTTCAAAAAGGGGAAAATATCCTTGGGATGGTACAAACCAGTCCTTGAACTGTTCTTCCTTGAAAAATTTTGGAGCAATTTACTAAAAATTCATTTCTAAGGCACAAAACAGTAAGATGGTAATAAAAAAGAGAAAACATGAGCTTATCAGGCACAAATCATGTCAAGTCAATGTAATTTCTTTCTTTCTTTGATTACTAGCCTAACTGGATAACGGAAAAGTCACAGCTGTGACATATTTGGACTTTATTAAGCCTTTCCTAATAACTAGAAAAAAATCTAAATGTTCTAGTATACAAACCAGAGAACTACCTTCTAGATGAAATCATGTTCAGGTAGGTTGAAAAAAACTGTAGAGAACATGATCTATGAGGGAAGATTAAGGAAAACCACAACAGTTTTGTCTAACAAAAAACTGGCACAATAACATTTTCTAGTATATCAGAATTTTTTTATATGCGAGCATCTATAGGAATATATATAAATGAGGCAATGTATATTAAAAAAACTTGAATTGCAGCATAGGAGATTGGGCTTGATATTGGAATAAACATTTTTCTTTTTAGAATAGCTGAAACACCATAATGGATTGCTTGCTTTCTTTGCGCATGTAATACTTTTGTTCAGAGAAGTATTCTTTCATGTGCTTTGCATAAGTGGTGATAGCAATATTTCAAAGATGCCCTGTTGCCTTCAAGCAATGATTGCTTCTTGGATCAACCAAAAGCATGGCAAAACTTGAGAATTAGGCAACTAACACAGGACTTACAGAGACAACTAATCTTTAACCCCAAAATTTATGAGAAAGAAGTTCTTTGTTCAGCGGCAACATACCCTTGAGTTCCATTGGAGCTCCCTGTTTGGTTTGGCACGTATATGCAGACAGTTCTGCTTTCCTGATCATTCAGAACTGACCATCTGTACTAGTTTGAAAGCAAACTAGTGAGAGACTTCAAGTCAGAAATACAATTTAATAGGAAAAATAAAATAAAAGTAACAGTAAAAACAACAACTCACTGACAGA